>ML778397.1:810809-835531 GCA_009831015.1 Picea engelmannii
GTTGATTTTTTGATTTTATAAATAAGAAGTAAAACTTACTGAAATTAAACAATCTAATATACTAAACACATATATCTAACTAAACTTATATCTAAACTAAACTACTAATAAATACATTAAACAAACAAATGACAAACTGACCTAGAAACGCTCCCAATTTTTCATGTGTATGATGACTTCGAAGCTGGTCAGAGGAAGGAAACTCGCACCGGATAATCCAGAAGCTTCTCGTAAACAATAGGCTGCGCTGCTCTTTGAGTTGTTTATAGGACAAACAAGACATAAAAAATCATAACAACTATATGATTTATAAATCTCTGCAATAAGGGAAACCTGTTATGCAAAAACTTATACTTAATAATCCAATTAATGAAGAAGAGAAATCTGTCGTTCATAAATTGAATCAAGTAATTGCTATGTTTTTTAAGTGCTAGAAGAAATCAAATATGGATTATATTGATTAAATCATATCATTTGCAAAAGACTAAGATAGCTAAAGTAGTCATTAACCAAATGCAAATTGAGACACAAGAACATGAACAAAAATATTGATATTATGAAAAGCTAAAGTTGTAGCAGAATATCAAATTCTGTCTCAGTCTGTATTAAAACTCCATATCCTTGTTCTCCCATGAATGAGGATCATGTTATTACAAAAATAATGAGTATATATAAGTCTTTCCACAGGGTAAAATCTCCCTGTGGATAATATCAAACTGTTTACATAATCTGGGAAGATATTCCCAAAATCAACTAAACTAGGAACTAAAATGAAACAAAATATTTCAAATATCTTCTAACTGCTGATCAAATCCAATGCAATTTCGAATTGACCTGTAATGGACTAAAAATAACAAGTTAGAGAGATATCTTATGAGCAAAACAATAAAAATCTGACTCTACAGACTTAGCTACAGAATCATCTGATTCTGTAGCTAGTCTAAAATAATATACAGAATCGGAATCAAAATCAAATCAAATCTTTTAAAATAATTAAATCCAATTTTCTTCCAATGATAATTTAAAATGAATCACTAAATGATTTTATCATTCAACATTAAACAGGATCAAAAGTGATTCAACCGAACACAGAGATAGGAATACTCTGTTTTTCTGTTACCATAAAATCGGGTCTTTCATAATCGAACAGTAACAAGACTGTTTCATATCCAATTAAAATCGATAATGAACCATATCATATGTGATACGATCTAATCCAATACAACCATTTTCCACTTGTTATAGTTGTAACGATATAGCAACAAGATTCAAGTCATTTAATCTAATGCAAAGAAAGAACTACTTTGTTTTGATTATCGTTACAAGTCGGGTAAATGAAATCACATGTAACAACATCATAATCATGTCTCAACAAATCGAATAAGATTGTTTTGATATTCACTCGAAAACATAACAAATAGCAAACGCTTTGTTATACTTGCATCGAACAGGATGATCACGATAACTGTAAATCAAAAAGATTTAGGCTGTGAATGAATTCAAACCATAACCGACACATAACCAAAAACATGACAGGATCAATCAAACAAGATTTGCCATAGATTTCGATTATTGATCCTCGCACAGCGAGCAAACAAGGCCGATCAATTTTAATCACAATCGTTTGAATCGTAACAGAGTTTGACCGATTCATTTCACAATTTAAAATATAGAGCATCAATTATAATCTGAAATCGATTCATAAAACGAATTTGCCAACTTAGAATAAAAACGGATCGATTGGCTAAGATTTTCACACAATTGTTATGATTCGGGTTCATTTCCCAATTCGGGCGTGAAGGTTATTCGAGAGCATTGTTTTCATCAAAGAAACAGGGTCAATTAACTTTAACTCGGAAACAATCAAACGACACAGCAAGCATCTTCCCGAAATACTTACCAGTCCTAGCATACTAATGATAATGAAATCGAATCCGGGCAAGATTGTAACAATCAAACTTAATCAAACCGTTTATAGCACAAGGATCATAACCAAATCAAATCTGAGCATGATACAAACCAAATCATTCGAAGGCAAGCTATTAATTTTATAAACTAGTCAATCAAATCTCAAAACACACCACTCATATCCAATCGAAATCTAATGATTGCTAAACTGGGACTAACCATATCGTATATCGAATCGAAATTTGTTTTATTCAAAGCCAGTCCATATATAGAATGCATGCAATGTAACAGAGCTATTCAATGATGTGAACAGAGCTGTTTGAAACTGAAATCAAATCGTTATATAAACCTAGATTATTTACACAATGAAATGAAATTTTCCATACCTGTGTAGCGACAAGGCTGCTCAATTATACCAGCTTGGAATTAACAACAACCGTGGCTGATTCCACATTTTTAAACAAGATAGAGCCGGTCGTCTTTTGTTTCTTATCTTTCGCTTGTAGCTTGGCCTTTTGACTGGTCAGGGCTGCAATCTGGTCCTCTAGTGACTGAATCTTTGACTGGAGTATTGGGACATCATTATAATACTGCTCCAACCACGAATTGCATTGATCACAGGGTAACACTGTAGGTTTAGACAGTGCAGGAGAGGGTTTGGGTAAATGACCAAGGGTTTCACAAGGCAACTTAATTCCTGGGTAGTTAGGGTCGTCCTGTACGGAGGGGGGTAGGTTTGACACAAAGTCATACGAGGGTTTGGAACACAAACCTTGCGAATAGGGGTATTCGCTAGCCAAGAAACGTTCCACTTCCGAATCGGAGTCCTCACTCAACACGATAGGGTTTGGCTCAACAGGAGGTTTTAGCTTGTTCCTTTCCATTCGTGAAATCAAATGTGCATTCTTCTTCCCTTTAACATTCGCAGTAAGGTTGGCTTTGTACTTCTTGATCATAGGCTTAACAGTCTCAACACTCTTAGCCACAGTGTGGGGTAAGTCGATAGGAGGGTCGGCCGAGGGTTTAGGTAGTAGGATATGGTAGGGAACTGGGGGTACAACCTTGACCTCGCTCACCACAGGTTTGTCAACCTGTGGAGGGTTCGAATTCTCAAAACCATTTCGAGCAATGAAATTGCTCCAACAATCCCTGAGCAGACTCAAATGACAGACAACAATAAGCTTCACCAACCCATAATGAAAAAGGCTACTATCAGCCTGGTTTCCTTTGTACTTCTTCGACATTTTAAACAGGCTTCTATGCAAATAATAGGGCATATTGAGCTGATAACCCATAAAAACCATAAGCAAACGCAGATGGTGTGGGAATACAAACTCGTATCGACCCTCACAGGTGATAAACTATTTGATTATCATTAATAAATCATGCCAACGTTGTTTAAGCATGGTTACTGGCATACCTCTATCACAGGAGGTGATTTTGTGTGACTGGAAGAGCAGTTTCCATGGGACCTCTTCGACTTTGCAATTCTTGGACCATCGTTGTCCAGTGACAGGTAAACCCGTAGCAAGACTGATAAACTGTTCATCAATTTCCAATTGTATATCACCGACCTTGGCTCGACAGCCATCGAAAGTCATGGAAAACTGTCGAGCCACGCAAAGGTTAAAACCATCGAAACGTTCCACGAAGGAAAGCCACCCACTGTCTGCCAAATCTTGGCGGGCATTGTCAAACATCAACAGGGCCTGCTTTCCATTGGGTTCAACTCGCACGACTGGTGCCATGGAGTTGAATGCATGGTAAGTAAGGGTTCGAACACACAATAACAGAGCTATCCGAACCAACAACAATGAATTGAGCCAAAAGGGGGTAAGCATTAACACAAGCATGCGAAGGTGGTGGAGTTGTTTACCGCCATGCAAAACAATTATGGTCAAAGTACAACCACCGATATAACTGTTCAATTCATAATAGTGGATCATCCATTAAGTCAGGTGTACAACTAATCAAAATCAATGGGCACACAAATACGCGCTAACACTATGCCATAATGTTTAAACACCCAACATACAAATCAACACCCAAAATCAAATATGCGCTAATGTATTGATTCATAAGTTTAACCAAGGTGCCAAATAGTTGACATGCCAAACAAATATAAAAGATTAACATAAGGATCCTATCATACATATATAAAAATTAAATCAAAACCCTTATGTAATTCATAGAATCAATGATTAGGCAAGTCATAAACAGTAAATCCAAATGCTCAATGTCTTCCAAACTTAATAAAATCAAGTTATGCAATCAATATGAAAATGTTCAATGAGTATAGTTTAAGTGTCCTTTCAGCCACATGACGATAAACAAAAGGTAAGTATAATAGAAAATATCGACAAAAGATCATAACAGTTCAGATAGTGATCGAAATGTGACCTCGAAAGGAGAAGTTTTCACGCTTACAGTCGTGAAAACTTAATGGAGACAAATTTGCAAATGTCGCAAAAATGAAAGTGTCGTCTATAAAAAAAATGCGACGAAAAACTTGATGTTTGCAAGACACAGGTGTAGGCAGCTTATAGGATCATAAAAAATTGATTTGGCTGCCAACAATGGTGACACACTGGTAGAAGCAGTTATCTCTGTCAAAAGAAACAAATTCAGATTAGGACATCAAAGAAAATTTCAACTCAAAAATAACAACCAGAAAATCGTACTACCATCATCATTAATCATTTTTTTTCAGCAGTGTTTTAAAAGATGAAAACCAATAACAGTCTTAAGGTCAGCAAGTCACGATATTAAAGATAAAATCTTCAATACTGTTGGCATAGCCACTGCTTCCAGCAGGCGTCCATAGCCTCGACAGGGTTTCCATTTAACCCACTCTGACATCTGTATCCTGTCAAGAAGTTCTAGATCAAAATAAAGGACATTAAAGAGGTTTCTTATTCTTTTTGCAGATTTTCATATACCCAACATTGCTTCACTGCCAGCGGGCCTGTTCAGTACCCCGACGAAGTTGTCTTGGCGCCATGCTTGCATTTACCCCCTGCCAGCAGACCTGTTCAGTATCCCGGCGGGTTTACAAGCATTTCCCACAGCTCTTATTGATAATTTTATTTTCTTTTTTCTTTTTTGTAGATAGTTGAGCGGGGTGATGCTGAAAGTCTTGATATTTTAAGATATTTTTGGACCTCATCAGGATTTTTTAGCACTGTCCTTTATTCAGCTCCAGAAATGTTTTATTTATAAAAACAACTTCCTATGACAGGGAGACATTTTTTGAGTCATTCCTTTACGGAAAAGGGACAGCGTAAAAAGATAATAGATGATCATGACAAACTTTGCTCAGAGATTGAAATCAGTAAACTTCTTTCAAACAACAAAATTTTCCAACATAGATAATCAATTTCAACTATCTATCATTGATGTTTGTACAAATCTTCAGAAGTTATTTCAGCGAAGAAATTTTTCTATCG
Source organism: Picea engelmannii (assembly GCA_009831015.1). Lineage (NCBI taxonomy): Eukaryota > Viridiplantae > Streptophyta > Pinopsida > Pinales > Pinaceae > Picea > Picea engelmannii. The sequence continues at coordinate 816,164 of ML778397.1, forward strand.
TCTTTGTCTGAATAACTCAGTCACAGGTATGGGTGTGTTTTTCAAAAACACAAACTGATAAATTCAAATCAAAATCAGAACAGAAAGCAAATGAAAATGCAAACAAAAAAATGAAATATTTACATAATATACAAAGGTAGTTATCACGCAAAGTATCTTTTCAGGGCTTGGCCATTCACCGGATAGGTGTCAAGCTGCCCTTCAAGATTCTATAATCGAAAGGAACTAGGACCCAACTTTTCAGCAATTAGAAATGGCCCAAGCCATAAGTTTTGAAACTTGGTGTGCTCACCCTTTCCTTCGTGTGGTTTGTCCCACTTCAAAATGAGATCGCCTACTTCAAAATTCCTATCAGAAGCAGAATTAGAATCGAACTAGCTTTTAATCAATTGTTGATGTTGGTCTAACTTACGCTTAGCTTGGGCTCTTACTTCTTCTAGCTTCATCAAAGCGTTAATTCGGTTTTCTAAAGGGGGACAATCTTCTTCTTGGACTTTTTGTGACAACTGAAGCAAAGGAAGAAGAATGTGAGGTGGTAGAATTGCTTCTCTACCATAAACGAGAAAAAAGGGGGAGTTACCTATAGCAGCTTTGGGTGTTACCCTATCAGCCCACAGTGCATTCAACAATGCATTGTGCCAGTTCTTGTGATTTTCAGCCACGGTTCTCTTGATAATATTAATTAAGTTCTTGTTTGTCGATTCTGCTAAGCCGTTGCCCTGGGGGTAGTAAATAGCAGAATACTTCAACTTAATTCCTTTCTCTAAAGCAAACTCGCTCATATCAAGAGAAGAAAAGTATGAAGCGTTGTCAAAGACTAGACAGTCAGGGATACCTAAACGAGTGATGATATTCGAGTTTAGAAAAGCAATTACCTGACTGGTGTTAACAGTTCTTAGCGCAGCAGCTTCAGACCATCGAGTAAAGTAGTCTGTGGCTGTCACAATATACTTGTGCTGTTGTGAGGATGGAGGGTTAACAGGACCTATGATATCAAGGCCCCATTGCTGGAATGGAGAATCTACTGAGATGGGTTGCAAGGGAAAGGCTGGTTTTTGCAACCGCACTGATGCTTTCTGACAGATGATACATTTACGACACAAGGCATGGGCATCCCTAAAAAGCGTGGGCCAATAGTAACCGGATCTTAAAAACTTATGAGCAGTGGTGTCACCACCGAAGTGGCCACCAGCTTCTCCTGCGTGCAACTCAAGCAAGAATTTTTCTGCTTCGTCTTTTTCAAGACAACGCATCGGTACGCCGTCGAAATTCTGACAAAATAGTATATCGTTAATTAGATGAAAGGAGGCAGACTTTAGTCTCAATGCTCTTCTTTTGGCAGGGTCAAGGTGATGGGGGGCTGATCCATGTTCAAGACAGAATCTAATATCGTCGTACCAAGGACTTACGAGGTTTTGTGCGCAACAAATTAAACTTTGATCGCGTTGTTCTAGGTTTGACGTATCACTATCTTCTTTCTATCCTGTTTCTGAATCAACAGCCAATTTACACAACCCTTGGCCTCTCACGATCTGAGCTAGGGTGATCTCTAAGTCATACTCCTACAAGGAGGTGACCCAGTTGGCTCTCTTCTCTCCTAACTCCTTCTGCACTAGCAAGTTCCTTACGGCAGGGTAGGGGACAATGACTTTCGTCCTTGACTTCAAAAGATAGGACCGGAAATGCTTAACTGCTTTGAAAATAGTGTAGGCTTGCCGATCGACCGCTGGGTAGTTAAGTTTAGCACCTTTGAAAGCAGATCTCATAAAGGCGATGGGTACTTCGTTTTTCTCGAAATTCTTCCGAGTTAGGACTGCGGCATAGAAACGATCAGAGGAAAAAGTATAGAGTGTAAAATCTTGAGAGAAGTCAGGGCTCATGAGAGATGAAGCGTCTATTATGGCCTTCTTTATAGCATTAAAAGCTTGGTTTTCTATGGGTCCCCAGTGATATTGGGTGTCTTTCTTAATCAGGTTCTGTAGAGGCCTGACCATTTCAGAGAAGCTGGGGCCAAATCTTCTCACGAAATTAATTTGGCCTAGGAAAGACTGCATGGATTTCTTGGATGTAGGTGGGGGAAGTTTAGCGATGACTTGAGTCCTCTCGGGGTCAATAATCATCCCATCACTAGACACAATGAATCCTAGTAATTTACCCTATTCTACTGCAAAGATGGACTTTTTGGGGTTCAAGGAGATGCCGTATTTACGACATCGTAGCAGAACGGCTCGTAAGTGAGCTAGATGATCGTCTTTGTTTTTAGAATACATGGTGACATCATCCAATTAAACTACGATGGAGTGATTGATTAAGCCTTGAAAAACAATATCCATTTCTCTCTGAAAGGTAGCACCAGCATTAATCAATCCAAAGGGCATTTTGTGATAAACATAATTGCCCCACGGGGTACGGAAGGTAGTTTTGAGTTGGTATAGCGGAGACATCAAGACTTGGTTGTATCCAGAGAAACCATACAATAAATATAGCCTCTCGGAACCAGATACTTGTTGAAGGATATGTTCCATGGGTGGGACAGGATAACTGTCTTTGTCAGACGCTCTTTTGAGGTTTCGGAAATCGACGCAAAGTCGAATTTCCCCGTTTTTCTTCCGAACTGGGACAAGGTTGGACACCCATTGAGTGTGTCTAACAGGAAAGATTATTTTAGCACTTAGGAGTTTATTCAATTCTTTTTGAACGGTCAGTTCTAGTTTAGGGTGCATTTTCCTCAGTTTCTGTTGAAAGGGTAAGGTTTGGGGCTTCATCGGGATGACATGTTGTATGATATTAGGATCGAACGTTTTGAGATCATTATATGTCCATGCAAAGACATCCTTAAATTATTTGAACAATTTAACAAAAGCATCTTTTTCTTGTCTAGAACATCCCAAGCCTAGATTAATGCATTGAGGATTTTCACTAGTTCCTAAATTGACTTTTTCAAAAGACAACGAGGAACTATTGGTTTTACAATTGACCGTCTTTTTAAATTTATCTTCAAAATCATAAAAATTTTCTAATCTAACTATGGATTTGGGTATGAAATTTACCATGTCCGATAGTGCTTCAGGAGATTTCGGATCAGGTATTACTGTAAAGTCATGCAAATTGTCGTCGTGTGTGCGTTCATCTATCACTGCGCCTTGAAAGGTTTCTTCCATGTGTATAAAGTTAATGATCTGCTGATCATCGTCAAATACTCTCCAGTTAGTAATATTGTCAGGAACAGATGGTCGAAACAATAGCTCGATGGAGAATGCGTTCGGAGATAAACCTTCTGCAGGAAGAAGTTTAGAGGCTACATTAGCTAGTAGATCTGCTTCAGCATTACTTAATCTAGGAATGGAATTTATATTGAAAGCGAAAAATTTGTTCATTAAACTCCATACCTCAGACTAGTAACTTTTGAGATGCGGGGAAAGACAGTGTATAGAATCTCTTACCTGTCTAACCACTATTTCAGAGTCGCCAAATACAACCAGATTTTGAATGTTCATATCCAAAGCTTTTCTGAGACCTTGCAGTAAAGCCTCATATTCTGCAGTATTGTTAGTACATTCAAATTCTAGTTTGCAAGCCAATAAAGTCTTGTTACCTGCCGGATCGATAATGATGCAGCCTGCACCAGCTCCTTCTTTAGACTTAGAACCATCGAAATATAGAGACCAAATTTGGTTTCCATCGGGCACATGGGACTATTGCATAGAAGCTGCTGGTTGCATATATGCTATGATCTTAGACTGCTGTTCTGGATTGTTGATTGGTGAAACCTCAGCCATGAAATTTCCGAAGAAGGTGTCCATCCCTTGAACTTCGGGTGAATCAGCAGGAGGTGTATATGGTTCGTTGGGATCGTTCAAATCTGTGACCGTGAACTTGAGGTAGCGCTCACGATTCACTCTAATCTTGTTAGGCTTACCATTCTCTGGAAGCCATAAGTGAGACCAGTCTGTCGCGAAGTAACCATGTAGCTGCTCCAACCAGTCCCTGCTCAAAAATAGACCATACACTTCTGGAATATCCACAAAAATTATATCAATAACCTGATGAACCTTTGGGTTAGACGATAATCTAATCAATACATTTTTTAGTTCGCCTATAACTTTAACATCCGTTCGGTCAAGTTGTATGATTTTTAAAGTAGATGGTTCCACTTCGGCGTTAATCTTTTGGCAGATAGACCAAGGCATCACATTATATGACACTCCTGAGTCAACCATACAATTATGCACATTTCTGTTGAAAATTTCGAAAGTTAAAAGAAAAGGAGGTACATTCTTGCGAGTATTAAGAGTAGTAGCTTGTGGCTTTTTACTCGCAATTTCTGATGCTACTTTATTTACATTATTTACATTATTTATAGGGGTTACAGGAAGGCTTCCTTTATCTTGAGGATCAGGACTATTTTTAGTGGAAGTCTTCTGCGGAACTTTGCTTTGCTCAACCTTGTTACCATTTGAATTACCATTCTTGCCGTTCTCTGAAATATTTTGCAACATTTTTTGTAACAAAAATGGAAACTTCAACAACTCATAAATAGAAATATTAGCCCTTAATTTTTTAAGATCTTTAACAACATCATAATCTAATTTAGGGCTGACATTACTCTGTTTAGTTTCTACTGATTTAGATGGCTTTGGAGGTGAAGTTATAGTGTTCTCGGCAGGAGGTTTGTTTGCTGTCTTACTCCTAGTGTTATAAGGGTGAATAGTCTCGAAGTTAGCTTGAAAGATGCTATCCGAGAAGTGTCCAAAGACGTTTGGAGAAGACTCTTCTTCTTGAACTGTTTCCTGTTCGACTTCTTCCTGAGGGATATCAGGGGGCATCAAGTTATCTTGGGCTTCTAGGATTGTTTGAAGGGCACATTGCAAGCTCTCTAGATTCAAGCCTTCAGGGGTTGGTTTAGGTCGATTGGTAGGAAAGGGATTTTGGAAAGGAGGTTTGTAGGGTCCTTTACTCAAAGAAGCTTCTTCAGTCGACCTTTTTAAATCTATAACTTGATTAGACAGTTTTTGAACAACTTTAGTTAAATTTTCCAAATCAGAGTTTTCAGATTGTGTTTTGCTTTGTGTGGGTCTGGGGAGAATTTCAATCTTCTTTTTGGAAGAAGAAACAGTCCCAGTTTCGTTGCTAGAAGAGTCCTTAAGACTAAGTATATCTTTTTCAATCTGACTAGCCTCTTCAAAGGCTTCTAACAGCGTGGCCTTTTTAGATCATTTAACCCAAATAGCTATACTTTAATGTAAAGCTTTAGTGTAGTAAGCTATTACAAGACTCTCAACAGGCATAGAATCTGCAGGGATTTGATTTTTAAGTGTTAAGAATCTTTGATTAAAATCTTTAACTTTTTCTTTTGGGTTCATTTTTAAGCTTGAAAGATCCATGACTAAAACTTCCGGAGGTTTACCATCTCCGAATTTTTCCAAAAAGCATGACTCAAACTTTTCCCAAGACACTATGGTATGGGGCTGTTGGGCAAAGTACCAAGTGGATGCATTACCCTCAAAAGTATAAGGGAACAACCTACAGACAACGTCTTCATGTTCAACATTACAGAGTTTGATGGCTAACATAAATTTTTTGATATGATCTTCAGCTATCTGTTTTGAATCAGGATCAAACTTGGGAAGCCATTTCTCCGGGTGTTTAGGTAAAGGGTGCTGGGCTCCAGGTACAGCTACAACATCTTGGTCCAACCAGGGTCTAGTAGGGTTGTTCTGATTTTCCATTGGGGTAGTGGGTGTGGAAGGATGAGAAGGTGAATTGCCTTCGTTAGAAGAGGAATCTCCTCCAGAAGAGGAAGGATATGAGGGAGGTGGTGAAGGAGGTATCCCAGATCCTCCTGCAACAGGATTTGTGATTGGATCTGTAGGATTCACAGTGAGTTTAGTGTCACCTAATTGTTCTCTGATATCAGAGAAGTCTAAAGGTTGACCCCATGGACGGTTTGGCTGCCTAAGACGAGCTAAGGCACTATGTGTTTTAATAAGAGATTGACGGACAATCTCTTGGATATCACCACCTGTAGGATTAGCGGTTGCTGGCTCAACTGTGATCTGCGGATCTTCGGTTGAAGTAGTTGCTGTTTGAAGGGGAATATTATCGAGATTGGCTTCTGGTCACTATGGGTGAGCAATTAGGGGGGGGAGGAGTCTTGCGACCGCCTCGTGCCATTAATTTAGTTCAGGCCCTCCTTCTAGCGCCATTTGTTGATGGGCGAATTTCACCGTCCGTCAATTGAGAGAGTGGAACCAGTCCAGGGTTGTCTAATAACCCAAGCCGTTTGGAATGAACCACCCTGACGGGTTTAGCGGCTCCGTTGGCCGTTCTAAGGTCCTAGGAAAACCAAAGAGAAAACTAATCTAAACTAACTAATCTAACTAAAACAATTAAAACAAACTAAACTAACTAATAAACTAATCTAAATAAAACTAATAAATAAAACAAACAAAACTAACTAATAAACTAATCTAAATAAAACTAAACTATTCTATATACAATCTACTAATTAATATTATACTAATTCTAATCAACTATCTAATTACTAACTGCAATATCATTTATTCACAAAATATACAATATAAACAATCTACAGATTTAATTAAAACCTGCAAAACTCATTATATTCTGCCCTAAGACAGAGAGATATGTTTTTGTTGATTTTTTGATTTTATAAATAAGAAGTAAAACTTACTGAAATTAAACAATCTAATATACTAAACACATATATCTAACTAAACTTATATCTAAACTAAACTACTAATAAATACATTAAACAAACAAATGACAAACTGACCTGGAAATGCTCCCAATTTGTCCTGTGTATGATGACTTCGAAGCTGGTCGGAGGAAGGAAAATCGCACCGGATAATCCAGAAGATTCTCGTAAATGATAGGCTGCGCTGCTTTTTGAGTTGTTTACAGGACAAACAAGACATAAAAAATCATAACAACTATATGATTTATAAATCTCTACAATAAGGGAAACCTGTTATGCAAAAACTTATACTTAATAATCCAATTAATGAAGAAGAGAAATCTGTCGTTCATAAACTGAATCAAGTAATTGCTATGTTTTTTAAGTGCTGGAAGAAATAAGATATGGATTATATTTATTAAATCATATCATTTGCAAAAGACTAAGATAGCTAAAGTAGTCATTAACCAAATGCAAATTGATACACAAGAACATGAACAAAAATATTGATATTATGAAAAGCTAAAGCTATAGCAAAATATCAAATTTTGTCTCAGTTTGTATTAAAACTCCATATCCTTGTTCTCCCATGAATGAGGATCATGTTATTACAAAAATAATGAGTATATATAAGTCTTTCCACAGGGTAAAACCTCCCTGTGGATAATATCAAACTGTTTACATAATCTGGGAAGATATTCCCAAAATCAACTAAAATAGGAACTAAAATGAAACAAAATATTTCAAATATCTTCTAATTGCTGATCAAATCCAATGCAATTTCGAAATGACCTATAATGGACCAAAAATAACAAGTTAGAGAGATATCTTATGAGCAAAACAATAAAAATCTGACTCTACAGACTTAGCTACAAAATCATCTGATTCTGTAGCTAGTCTAAAATAATATACAAAATCGGAATCAAAATCAAATCAAATCTTTTAAAAGAATTAAATCCAATTTTCTTCCAATGATCATTTAAAACGAATCACTAAATGATTTTATCATTCAACATTAAACAGGATCAAAAGTGATTCAACCGAACACAGAGATAGGAATACTCTGTTTTTCTGTTACCATAAAATCGAGTCTTTCATAATCGAACAATAACAAGACTGTTTCATATCCAATTGAAATCGATAATGAACCATATCGTATGTGATACGATCTAATCCAATACAACCATTTTCCACTTGTTATAGCTGTAACGATATAGCAACAAGATTCAAGTCATTTAATCAAATCCAAAGAAAGAACTACTTTATTTTGATTATCGTTACAAGTCGGGTAAATGAAATCACATGTAACAGCATCATAATCGTGTCTCAACAAATCGAATAAGATCGTTTTGATATTCACTCGAAAACATAACAAATAGAAAACGCTTCGTTATACTTGCATCGAACAGGATGATCACGATAACTGTAAATCAAAAAGATTTAGGCTGTGAACGAATTCAAACCATAACCGACACATAACCAAAAACGTGACAGGATCAATCAAACAAGATTTGTCATAGATTTCGATTATTGATCCTCTCACAGCGAGCAAACAAGGCCGATCAATTTTAATCACAATCGTTTGAATCGTAACAGAGTTTGACCGATTCATTTCACAATTTAAAATACAGAGCATCAATTATAATTTGAAATCGATTCGTAAAACAAATTTGCCAACTTAGAATAAAAACGGATCGATTGGCTAAGATTTTCACACAATTGTTATGATTCGGGTTCATTTCCCAATTTAGGCATGAAGGTTATTCGAGAGCATTGTTTTCATCAAAGAAACAGGGTCAATTAACTTTAACTCGGAAATAATCAAACGACACAGCAAGCATCTTCCCGAAATACTTACCAGTCCTAGCATACTAATGATAATGAAATCGAATTCGGGCAAGATTGTAACAATCAAACTTAATCAAACCGTTTATAGCACAAGGATCATAACCAAATAATTCTGAGCGTGATACAAACCAAATCATTTGAAGGCAAGCTATTAATTTTATAAACTAGTCAATCAAATCTCAAAACACACCACTCATATCCAATCGAAATCTAATGATTGCTAAACTGGGACTAACCATATCGTATATCGAATCGAAATTTGTTTTATTCAAAGCCAGTCCATATATAGAATGCATGCAATGTAACAGAGCTATTCAATGATGTGAACAGAGCTGTTTGAAACTGAAATCAAATCGTTATATAAACCTAGATTATTTACACAATGAAATGAAATTTTCCATACCTGTGTAGCGACAAGGCTGCTCAATTATACCAGCTTGGAATTAACAACAACCGTGGCTGATTCCACATTTTTAAACAAGATAGAGCCGGTCGTCTTTTGTTTCTTATCTTTCGCTTGTAGCTTGGCCTTTTGACTGGTCAGGGCTGCAATCTGGTCCTCTAGTGACTGAATCTTTGACTGGAGTATTGGGACATCATTATAATACTGCTCCAACCACGAATTGCATTGATCACAGGGTAACACTGTAGGTTTAGACAGTGCAGGAGAGGGTTTGGGTAAATGACCAAGGGTTTCACAAGGCAACTTAATTCCTGGGTAGTTAGGGTCGTCCTGTACGGAGGGGGGTAGGTTTGACACAAAGTCATACGAGGGTTTGGAACACAAACCTTGCGAATAGGGGTATTCGCTAGCCAAGAAACGTTCCACTTCCGAATCGGAGTCCTCACTCAACACGATAGGGTTTGGCTCAACAGGAGGTTTTAGCTTGTTCCTTTCCATTCGTGAAATCAAATGTGCATTCTTCTTCCCTTTAACATTCGCAGTAAGGTTGGCTTTGTACTTCTTGATCATAGGCTTAACAGTCTCAACACTCTTAGCCACAGTGTGGGGTAAGTCGATAGGAGGGTCGGCCGAGGGTTTAGGTAGTAGGATATGGTAGGGAACTGGGGGTACAACCTTGACCTCGCTCACCACAGGTTTGTCAACCTGTGGAGGGTTCGAATTCTCAAAACCATTTCGAGCAATGAAATTGCTCCAACAATCCCTGAGCAGACTCAAATGACAGACAACAATAAGCTTCACCAACCCATAATGAAAAAGGCTACTATCAGCCTGGTTTCCTTTGTACTTCTTCGACATTTTAAACAGGCTTCTATGCAAATAATAGGGCATATTGAGCTGATAACCCATAAAAACCATAAGCAAACGCAGATGGTGTGGGAATACAAACTCGTATCGACCCTCACAGGTGATAAACTATTTGATTATCATTAATAAATCATGCCAACGTTGTTTAAGCATGGTTACTGGCATACCTCTATCACAGGAGGTGATTTTGTGTGACTGGAAGAGCAGTTTCCATGGGACCTCTTCGACTTTGCAATTCTTGGACCATCGTTGTCCAGTGACAGGTAAACCCGTAGCAAGACTGATAAACTGTTCATCAATTTCCAATTGTATATCACCGACCTTGGCTCGACAGCCATCGAAAGTCATGGAAAACTGTCGAGCCACGCAAAGGTTAAAACCATCGAAACGTTCCACGAAGGAAAGCCACCCACTGTCTGCCAAATCTTGGCGGGCATTGTCAAACATCAACAGGGCCTGCTTTCCATTGGGTTCAACTCGCACGACTGGTGCCATGGAGTTGAATGCATGGTAAGTAAGGGTTCGAACACACAATAACAGAGCTATCCGAACCAACAACAATGAATTGAGCCAAAAGGGGGTAAGCATTAACACAAGCATGCGAAGGTGGTGGAGTTGTTTACCGCCATGCAAAACAATTATGGTCAAAGTACAACCACCGATATAACTGTTCAATTCATAATAGTGGATCATCCATTAAGTCAGGTGTACAACTAATCAAAATCAATGGGCACACAAATACGCGCTAACACTATGCCATAATGTTTAAACACCCAACATACAAATCAACACCCAAAATCAAATATGCGCTAATGTATTGATTCATAAGTTTAACCAAGGTGCCAAATAGTTGACATGCCAAACAAATATAAAAGATTAACATAAGGATCCTATCATACATATATAAAAATTAAATCAAAACCCTTATGTAATTCATAGAATCAATGATTAGGCAAGTCATAAACAGTAAATCCAAATGCTCAATGTCTTCCAAACTTAATAAAATCAAGTTATGCAATCAATATAAAAATGTTCAATGAGCATAGTTTAAGTGTCCTTTCAGCCACATGACGATAAACAAAAGGTAAGTATAATAGAAAATATCGACAAAAGATCATAACAGTTCAGATAGTGATCGAAATGTGACCTCGAAAGGAGAAGTTTTCACGCTTACATTCGTGAAAACTTAATGGAGACAAATTTGCAAATGTCGCAAAAATGAAAGTGTCGTCTATAAAAAAAATGCGACGAAAAACTTGATGTTTGCAAGACACAGGTGTAGGCATCTTATAGGATCATAAAAAATTGATTTGGCTACCAACACCCCCTTATGGTGAAAGCCCTCACAGGAAGATGCTTTGTGAAGTCCAAATGGTGAGGTAGACCTTCAATGTATTTAGGGAACCCAATTTTAATTAAGGAATAATGTAATTAATATCAGTGAATTTGCAGGAGAAACTATTCCATATGGATAGTATATGTCATGCCATTTCTGGTGATATGTGGAACGCCACATAACTCCTCACAGTTAGAGAGTTATGGCCATGTGAAGTTGGAGAACCCTCATGAGTTATATAGAAGCCTCTAGAAGGTCAAAGAAGTCAAATTATTCTAGAATCTCCTAGAATAAGTTGACAAGTAAAAGTGGTTAGTCATGGGTTTATTGGTTGCAACAAGAAAACAATTAAAAATAAATTAGTTGCAACTAGAATTGGAGAGTTTACTATTTGTGGATAACGTGGTTAAGTGGACAAAGTGGCTAAGTGGACAAAGTTGTTAAGTGGACAAAGTGGCTAAGTGGACAAAGTTGGTTAAGTGGAAAAAGTGGCTAAGTGGACAAAGTGGCTAAGTGGACAAAGTTGGTTAAGGGGAAAAAGTGGCTAAGTGGATACTTCTGGAGGAAGCTACTTGGAGAGTATAAATAAGATAGCAAGAGTTTTCCATTAGTATCCATTGAGAATATTGAATATATACGAGTGGATGAGGTAACCAAAGGAGATATAAGGCGAATTTCAGAGGGAAGGTGAAGTAAAGAAGGCCGAAATTCAAGGGAGGATAAAGTCTTTTGATGATGCTTTCTAAGGTATGTTATTTATAGGTCATCTCACCATTTTCACAATAACCTTTTTTATAAAATGATTCAAATAGAAAAATATGGAGGATGTTGAGAAAGCATATCCAAGTAAAAGTGACAGAAATGTCAGCTTGTGGGTCGTTTTATTTTTGGAGTTACGCTCCGTGGAAAATAAGGTTTGTGGCTAGTCCTCAAACTAGTCTAAAACGGGTGCTTCGGGTGAAAACATCATAACTTCTTCATAACATATCAAAATTACATAAGACAAAATGTGTTGGTTAGAGGATAGTCTATAGTATTTTTTGTACCATTTTCAATTCGATACAGAAAATATTCCATGCGGGGAATGCTCTACAAGTTCACTTTCTAGAATAAGCCATAATTCAGCAAGGTGTGCCATTTTTGGTATAACTTATTTTGTGGGAGGTTCCAAGCAGTGAAACTTGGAGGAATCCAAGAAAATACACTGAAGAACATTGCGTACAATTTTGAGACCTTTATTCATTATAGATACAAATTTATGATTATTTCAAGTTAGGGTTGTTGACTAATCCAAAATTAGTCATGTGAGATTAAAGCAAAGTTTGATGAAAATGTTAGTTTCTTGTTGTTGAAGTTAAGGAAGGTTTGCAGGTCTATGATCACATACACCATGTATGTTATAGAGTTAAAGATCATATTTAGATGATGATATTGATGAGAAAGGTTGAGGTTACAGGTTGTTGTGACAGGTGGTGCATAGTTGATGCATTTGTATTTGTATAGGCTGTTGGTACAATTTGATAGATTTATTTTTATCTACAAGATGGGTCTTGTACTTGAGGGTTGGATTCCTCACATCTCGATTGGTGTTGAGGTACGAAGGATGGGTCTTGCATTGAGAGTTAGTGCTCTCTTGGATTTGGTGCTGATAAAACCCTAAGGATTGTAGTCCATAATATGAAAGGAACTGATACATATATATGGTGTTCCTTGTGTTATTTATTGTGATGGTGCATAGTTATTTATTGTTAATGTATGTAATTTATATATAATAATTAATGATGTTGTGAATGGTGATTTCTAACTAAATTTTTGTGAGAAGTGTAAAAATATCCCTCACACTGATTCAATGTCCCCTCTCAGTGTGATCGGTGTGTCCAACAATTGGTATCACATCGGGAGTTCACTATAATCCTTAACAATCTTGGAGGAGATCCATGGACACACAAATGGATGAGGAGGTTCCAATCTTTGATGAGAAAAAATATTCAACATGGAGAATAGAAATGAAATGGTATTTGAAAGCAAAAGGAGCAAGTGTTTGGAAAGAAACTATCGATGGATCAGTTCCCTTGAAGAATAAGTCAAAGGTTGCAGCTCGAAAGGAAGAAAATAAGAATGATGCATTGGCTCTCAAGACCATTTTCAATGGACTCTCAAGTTATGTCAAAGAAATCATGGGACAATGTACTTCCCCCAAGGATATATGGATGAAGTTAGATAAGACATATCAAGAAAAAAAAGAATAGACTGAAGACAATTACATCAAGAAGAATGAAGGTAAAGTCTCTCCAAAATCCTCTGATATAAATAATTCTAAGTGTGATGATGTTGAATGTTTCTCTACAAGTGAAGAAGAAAATATAGAAGTAGTTGTTGTAGAATCATATGACAGTTATCCTATAGATGAAGAGGAGGATTTATTGAATCTTAAAGATAAAGGTTTATCTGAGTTAGATAATGTTAGGAGTGAAATAGTACATTACTCAATTGCTTTTGAGTATCTTGAAAAATACGCCAAGGAAGTCCTAGAAAAGTACCCAAGATATACCATGGCACTAAAGCAAATGCTCAAAAAACAAGAAGAAAGTAAAAAGACTCAATTAGAAGAAAAAGAAGAAGAGATCAAAATATTAAAGAATGAAATAGAAGAAAAGAAGAAGGTAGATGATGAGCTTAGCAAAATTCTTGAAGCTAATGTCAATATTAACACCAAAATTGAAGAATCCAAAATAATAGAGGAACTATTTAAGAATCAAGTAAATGAAAAGGAAGAGTCATGCCATAAGTTGGAAGCTGAAGTTGTTGATCTTAGAAAGGAAGTAGAGAAGTCAAACACTCACATCAAGTTCATGAACAACTCAACAATCTTGGATGAGATCCTAGATAACCAAAGCTCTCCAAATGATAAATCAGGTCTTGGAGAGAATGAGGAAGATATACATAATTAACCTAGCACTTCTAAGAAGCATGAGGTAAGTCCTTCATTCTCAGAAGGTGGAAGTAATGTTGCAAGTCAACCATCTACAAAAAGCAAGGAAAGTTTCAAAAGAACAAACCAACTCCAAGGAATACATCAAGAAGCCATGTTTACACCTCAAAGAAAATTTAGAAGAGAGACACCTTCAATATGGACACCAAAGAAATGGCATAAAAATGTTTTTCATGGTCACTGCTACTCATGTAATGAATATGGTCTCAAAGCTTTGGATTGCAGACATTATGCAAGGAAATGTAATGGAAGGTTTCATAACACCCTAAGGTGTTGGATATGTGATCAAGTGGGACACATTGCTACTAATTGTCACACCATGAGAGGCTACATATGTAGTGGGTTTGGCCACAAATACCAGGATTGTTGAAACACAAGAAGACAATCCATGAGGAGTGATTCATATAGCATGACAAGAAGAACACATGAAGCTAGGAAGGAAGACAATTTTGAAAATATGGAAGCTCAGAGCTCAAGTTCTGAGAATTTGGGAGACTGTCAAAAGGAGAAATGATTCTGAAGAAGCTCAAAGGCATCTAGACAAGGGGAGCAGCCCCAAGGAGAGAACTAGCCTTTTCTATTGATGTCAAAGGGGGAGAGATAATCACATTGATGTGATTGAGATGACTATTGATGAAGATAAATGCCATGTCTACATGTTTCCATCAATGGTTGGTGTTGACATAAATGTTGGTATTGTCATCAATGCCAAAGGGGGAGATTGTTGCATTATGTTGTCATTGATGTCAAAGAGTTGATGTCTTGTCATAGTATCATTGATGTATTGATTGATGTCCTATGTTGTCATATATGTAATTGATGTCAAAGATGTCAAGTGGTGTCATAGTGATGTATTGTCATGGATTGATGTATAGACGAGATGATGTAAAGGTTGGTCATTATTGTCTTGTCATGGTTGATAGGAATAACCAAATGGATAAAATCCAAAGTGGTCCCCTTATGGTGAAAGCCCTCATGGGAAGACGCCCTTGGATAAAGTTCTTAAAGTGGTCCCCTTATGGTGAAATCCCTCATGGGAAGACCCTCTTAGATAAAGTTTTCAAAGTGCCCCCCTTATGGTTAAAGCCCTCACGGGAAGACGCTTTGTGAATTCCAAATGGTGAGGTAGCCGAACAATGTGGTTAGGGAACCCATGTTTGATTAATGAATAATGTAAATGAATATCAATGAATTTGCAAGAGAATCTATTCCATTTGGATAGTACATTTCATGCCGTTTCTTGTGATATGTGGAATGTCACATAACTCCTCACGGTTAGAGAGTTATTGGACATGTGAAGTTGGAGAACCCTCATGAGTTATCTAGAAGCCTCTAGAAGGTTAACGAAGTCAAATTATTCTAGAATATACTAGAAGAAGTTGACCAGTCAAAATGGTTAGTCATGGGTTAAGTGGCTGCAACAACAAAACAATTAAAAATAAATTAGTTGCAACTAGAATTGGAGAGTTTACTATTTGTGGATAAAGTGGGTAAGTGGATAAAGTGGCTAAGTGGACAAAGTGGTTAAGTGGAAAAAGTGGCTAAGTGGACAAATTTGGTTAAGTGGGAAAAGAGTCTAAGTGGACAAAGTTGGTTAATTCAACAAAGTGGCTAAGTGGACAAAGTGGTTAAGTGGATACTTCTAGAGGAATCTACTTGGAGAGTATAAATAAGATAGAAAGGGTCTCCCGTTTATATCCATTGAGCATATTGAATATCTACAATTGACGAAGGTAACCAAAGGATATGTAAGGTGAATTTCAGAGGGAAGGTGAAGTAAAGAAGGACGAAATTCAAGGGAGGATAATGTCTTTTGATGATGCTTTCTAAGGTATGTTATTTACAGGTCATCTCACCATTTTCGCAATAACCTTTTTTATAGAGTGATTCAGACAACGAAATATGGAGGATTTTGTGACAACATATCCAAGTAATTGTGATAAAATTTTCAGCTTGTGGGTTATTTCAGTTTGGGAGTTACACTCCATGGAAAATAGGGTGTGTGGCTAGTCTTGAAACTAGTTTAAAACATGGGTTTTGGGTAAAAATGTCATAAATTCTTCATAACAAATCCAAGCTCAGTAAGAAAAAATGTATTGGTTAGTGGAAATTTGGTAGTATGTTTTGTAACATTTTCAGATCCATACAACAAATATTCCATGTGGGGAATGCTCTACAAGTTCTCTCTCTAGAATGAGCCAGAATTCAACAAGGTATGCCATTTTTGGTATAACTCATTTTCTGGGAGGTTCCAAGCAGGGAAACTTGGATGAATTGTAGAAAATACAATCAAGAACAATGAGTACCATTTTGAGATCTTTATTCATTATAGGTACAGATTTATGATTATTTCAAGTTTAGGTTGTTGACAATTCATGTTGATGTGATGTTAGCTAGAGACATATCATTGATCTATTGAGGGACACTCTTAGTACATGGTTAGAGGTACTATTGGTTGGTTAGTACTTGTTGTAGTGAACAATTTTTGAGGCAGATCTGTCATGGTACATGGCTGGTACATATGTGATCTCCTTTGATATATCTTATGATGTATTGTTAGAGGACTATTTGTTGGATGTCTTGGTGCATGCATTTGGCATGTGGTTGAGCTACATATTGAGACATGTAGTTGATGAGTTGATGAGGTGGTTATGTTGTACATCATTGATGACTCATAGATTGATATATAATTGATGCATCATTGGTACATATTTGGTACATTGTTAGAGGCACTTCCTAGAAGTATGAGTAGCACATGGTTTATGGTTGATATGACAATAGAACTTGATTGTAGTTCATCTTGTTTAGGTTTGGTGCATGGTTGATGCACTTGATTTTCTACATGATGAATGGGATGATATAGTAGAGATAGTTGTTATGATGCTTGGATGGTATATTGTATGGTATTGATGTACATGGGTGTTGTGCATGGTTGGCACACAAAATGACACAAGATTTACCTGGTTGATGTTTTTTTCATGATTCTCTATTCATTGTTGACATATATTTTTATTCATGATGTATGGTATGGAGCAAGTTTGATGCATGTATAGTTCCAAGGATCATCATAGGAAGAGACGATCATTCTTGAGAAGTTGATCTATGTTCCAATTGAGTAGTAACATTTGCAGCAGAAGGAGATTGCAGTGGTAACATATTGTTCATCTCACAGAGAAGATAGGGGGAGACATACCCATAGGGGGGGTCATTCTTCTTCCCATGATTCCAGGAGGAGAGATTTATCAGATGTAGGATAGAGAGATAGATTCTTGGAGATAGATCACAAAGGCATATTTCCAAGGGGAACAATGGTCACAGGAGGAGCATGAGCGATATGTCTTCAAAATTACACCAGAGTGATATCCCTTGTTAAAAAGTGGAGAAGTTATTTAGAGGAAGCTCAAAGGCATCGAGACAAGGGGAGAAGCCCCAAGGAGAGTTCAGGTAGGGGGAGAATCCCCAAGGAGAGAACTTCCCTTTTCCATTGATGTCAAAGGGGGGGAGATAGTCACATTGATGTGATTGAGATGACTATTGATGAAGAGCAATGTTGTGTCTACATGTTGCTTGTCATAGATGTAATTCATGTCAAATATGTCAAGTGGTGTCATAGTGACGTATTGTCATGGATTGATGTATAGAAAGGATGATGTAAAGGTTGTTTATTATTGTCTTGTCATGGTTGATTGGAATAACCAAATGGATAAAATCCAAAGTGGTCCCCTTATGGTGAAACCCCTCACCAGAAGACACTCTTGGATAAATTTCTCAAAATGGTCCCCTTATGGTGAAATCCATCACGTGAAGATGATTTGTGAAGCCCAAATGGTGAGGTATCCCAGGAGTGTGGTTATGGAGCCCAAGTTTGATTAAGGAATAATGTAATGAATATCAATGAATTTGTAGGAGAAACTATTCCATATGGATAATATATTTCATGTCATTTTTGTTGATATGTGGAATGTCACATAACTCCTCACGGTTGGAGAGTTATGACTAGGTGAAATTGGAGAACCCTCATGAGTTATATAGAAGCCTCTAGAAGGTCAAAGAAGTCAAATTATTCTAGAATCTCCTAGAAGAAGTTGACTAGTCAAAGTGGTTACTCATGGGTTAAGTGGTTGCAACAAGAAAACAATTAAAAATAAATTAGTTGCAACTAGAATTGGAGAGTTTACTATTTATGGACAAAGTGGCTAAGTGGACAAAGTGGTTAAGTGGACAAAGTGGCTAGGTGGACAAAGTTGGTTAAGTGGACAAAGTGGCTAAGTGGACAGAGTGGTTAAGTGGATACTTCTAGAGGAAGCTACTTGGAGAGTATAAATAAGATAGCAAGGGTCTCACATTAGTATCCATTGAGCATATTGAATATCTAAAATGGGGTGACCAAAGGAGATATAAGGCTAATTTCATAGGGAAGGTGAATGAATAAAGGCCGAAATTCAAGGGAGGATAAAGTCTTTTGATGATGCTTTCTAAGGTATGTTATTTACAGGTCATCTCACCATTTTCACAATAACTTTTTTTCTAGAATGATCGAGACAACGAAATCTGGAGGATGTTGAGACAACATATTCAAGTAATTGTGATACAAATGTTATCTTGTGGGTCGTTTTATTTTGGGAGTTAAATTCCATGGAAAATAGGGTTTGTGGCTGTTAGGACCACATATTGTACCCTTTTTGCCCATACTTTTTGCTATTATTTTACCCTTCATCACCTGCATTTTGACTTATACTATCATTTCACCTGATCATTCCAAGGTATACAACGTCCTTTCTCATTATTTTATGCTTAATACGTTCTGCATAATACTTTACATTACTTTTGAACCTAACCATTGATTAGAAGTGCAGAAGTGTCCATATTTGCAGAATAGTATTTTAGACCGATGCTGAAACACAGAACTGCCCAAGCCGCTGTTGAGCTGATGCTGAAACACGGAAGCTGCTACACAGCCCAAGGACGCATATACCGAAACACGGAGCTGCTACACAAGTCCGAGGATGCATATGCCGAAACACGAAGCAGTTACACGGTTCATGCAGATGCTGAGACACGGAGCTGGCACTTAGTTCAGAGCAGATGCTGAGACACAGAGGAGGCTGCCACGATGCTGAAACACGAGTCCTGACAGCTAGCAATCAAGCCGACACAGGACACAAATTGCGTACTAAAAACAGCATTAGCAGCTATGTGAAGAAGCCGTTACACCAGCTGTAACA
>ML778397.1:850093-868912 GCA_009831015.1 Picea engelmannii
TATGCAGTTGGGGTTGAGCTCTGTTGGTGTCAGTTGTTCTGCTACTTCTGAGGTGTCCAATAATGGTGGGAAATAAGGGCGAAGGAGATCCACGTTGAACA
The DNA here is from genome assembly GCA_009831015.1 of Picea engelmannii. Classification (NCBI taxonomy): domain Eukaryota; kingdom Viridiplantae; phylum Streptophyta; class Pinopsida; order Pinales; family Pinaceae; genus Picea; species Picea engelmannii. The sequence continues at coordinate 850,195 of ML778397.1, forward strand.
CTGGGTGCAGGCCAAGGAAAGGAGGAATGTTGAGATCAAAAGAATTATCCCCCACGGCCTTGGTGATAGTGTATGGTCCATAACGGAGTGGACAAAGCTTCCGATGGGGTCCCGTAAGGAGTTCTTTCTGCAAGTGCAACCAAACTTTTTTGCGCACCTGAAACTTATGCGGCACCCGATGTTGATCATGGCGTTGTTTGTACTTGTCATTGGACTTCTATAGGATATTCTGAACCTATTGGAGGATGTGTTGGATCCACTCAATGAACCGGGTGGCTTTGTCATCTTCAGTTAGAGCAGGAGATGAGTCAGTCGAGGTGACCGCAAGGGGAAGTGCAACATCTATGGGACCCAATGGTTGGAATCCCAACCCCACTTGAAAGGGGCTGTGGCCGGTTGAGCTATGCAAGGCTCAGTTGTAGCTATGCTGGACATAAGGAAGGCTCTCATCCCATGTGCGAGGGTTCTTTGAATTATACATGTGAAGGATATGCACAATCATTCAATTTACAACCTCAGTTTGGCCATCTGTCTGGGGGTGGAAGGCCGTGGATTTGGTGAGCTTGGTGTCTAGCAGTGACCAGAGGCTCGACCAGAATGTGATGAGAAATCGACTATCCTGATCTAAGACAATGATTTGTGGGATTCCAAAATGTACCCAGACTCATTCAAAGAAGAGATTGGCAGTGGCCTCTGCTGTGATGCTCTTCTTGCAGGCAACCAGAATCACCATCTTAGAAAAGTGATCAACAACCACAAAAACATAGTCGTTTCCCTGCTTGGTGGATGGGAGGCCCGACATGTAGTCCATTGAGATGGATTCCCATGGCCCGTCAGGAGTAGGAAGAGGGGTGTACAAGACCTGTTTCTTAGTGGTCGGTTTGGCAATAGCACAGGCAGTGCAGGACCTGATATACTTGTCGACCTCCTGTCGAAGTTTCGGCTAGTAGAAATGTTTCTGTAGCATCACCACTGTATTTTCAATGCCGAAGTGTCCTGCCACCCGACTGTAGTGGGCTTCCTAGACCAGCTTTGCTCGCTCGCTTGATGGAACATAGATATGGCCCAAACGACACAACAACCCATCCTAAAGATGGAAATTATCGACAACTACATTGCACCCAAATTTTGGTAGGTGGTGGCAAAGTCAGGGTCTGTCTCATAGAGTTGGGGCCATCCAGATGTCTCATGGATGCAAGAGTTCTGCACTATGGTGAGTGCCGTGATTGGCGGTCTGCTGAGGCAATTAGTGACGCGATTGGTGCTTCCAGTTTTATACTTGATGTTGAGGTGGAATTGCTGCAAGTATGTGGACCACTTTTGATGGCGGTCATTTTGCAATTTTCCCTGTGTCTGCATGAACTGCAGTGGCTTATGATTAGTGTGGATGACTGTCTCCTTCCCAAGAATGTAATGTCTCCATTGGCGACATGCTTACACAATGGAGTACATTTCTTTGTCGTAAGTAGGGTACTTACAAACAGTATCTGATAGTGTCTCACTATGATAGGCCATGGGGTGGCCGTGCTGAGTGAGAACGACGCCCACGGCATAGTCTGAAGCATCTGTCTCAGTCTCAAAGGGATGTTGTAGGTCTGGTAGTGAAAGTACTGGGGCTGAGCACAAGCGCTGCTTCAAATCATCAAATGCTTGTTGTTGGGACCGGACCCATGCAAATTTCACCTTACCATCACCCCTGTTTATTTGACTGAGGGCCCATGCAATATGGGAGAAACCCAACACGAACCTGCGGTAGAAATTAGCAAGTCCCAAGAAGCTTCGAAGCTCAGTGAGTGTTGTTGGGGCTGGCCAGTCACGGATAACTTGGATCTTGGCTGGATCCACATGTACGCCATGCTGATCAATGATGTAGCCTAGGTAATGGACCCTATCCATGCCGAAGGAGCATTTTTCCAGGTTGGCGTATAGCTTGTGCTGCCGCAGGGTGTGTAGAACCTATTGAATATGCTGCAAGTGTTCGTCCCAAGTCTTGTTGTAAATTAGAATGTCATCCAGATACACCACTACAAAAGTATTGGTGAATGGTCGCAGAATATCATCCATCATCCTCATGAAAGTGGCTGGAGCATTTTTCAAACCAAAGGGCATGACCAACCATTCAAAAAGTCCTTCCTTGACTTGAAGGTGGTCTTCCATACATTTGTCTGTTCTATCAGGACCTGGTGGTATCCAGACTTCAGATCAATCTTACTAAAGTATTTGGCCCCTGTGAGTTGATCAAGGAGGTCATCGATTCGGGGAATTGGGTACCGGTTTCTGATAGTGATTTTATTCAGAGCCCGGTAATCAATACAGATTCACCAGGTTCCACCTTTCTTCTGTACCAACACGATTGGGCTCCCGCAAGGTGATGAGCTAGGGTGTATGTGCCCCTTGTGGATTAGTTCTTGGATCTGTCTCTTGATCTCCTCATTCTCTAACAAAGAGCGACGATAGACTGGCCCATTGGGAAGCAGTGCGTCGGGGGTTAGATCGATGGGGTTCTTGACCTGACAGTGCAGAGGTACCCCTGTAGGTGAGGAGAAGATATCCGAGTATTCTTCCACGACCTTATCTACTTGCTTCTGCTATGTGGAGAGGTTAGCCGCAGAGACCCTAGATGTGGCTGTGATATTTCGCTTATTCTGAGAGTGAATCATGAAGAAGACAAACTTCCCCATATGAGAGATGACCTTCCAGCATTGCTTAACAGAGATCAAGGAAATAGCACTAGGTGGGACTGCCTCGGGTATCTTGTACAATTTCTTGTTCAAAGTAATAATAACACGACGAGGCCTAGACTCATATACAACATGAAGTTTCCATAAATAAGGTTGGCCCAAAAGAACATCACAAACTTCAAGAGGAGCAACATCACACAATACCTCGTCTTTGAAGGGCTTGATGTCGTACAACAGTTGACACTGTTGGCCGACGTGGAGATCGCTTCCTTGGCGGAGCCATCCAATGGTGTAGGGTTGTGGGTGTGGCATTGTTGGCAGGGCCAGCCGCTTGACGACCTCTGCTGAGATGAGGTTCTTCTAGCTACCGCTGTCAACGATGAAGTGCAGCGGGGTGCCTTTTACCCACATCTGTGAATGGAAGAGGCCCTCTCCTTCTTCTGGCTCGTCTGGTTCACCAGGATGGATCTTGGTAGTAGCAATGGTGGCACTGGGTTCCACATCAATGATCCATCTTCCCCTTTCTGGTTCTGTCTCGGAGTCAAAATCTGCATCTGATTTAGAGGCTTTCACTTCGGCCACCAGTGACTTCTTTGAGCGACAGTCAACAGTGTTATGCCAAGGGCTCTTATGGAGGTCGCACCACTTCCCGGTATCTTTCTTTGTCTTTCCGGTGTCCTTCTTTGCTTGCAGCTTGTAATGGTTGTCTTGATACTTTCCATCTTTGCTCTATCCTTTGTTCGGTGGGTTGGGGCTTCCCTTTCCTGGCTTTTGTTGTGAGGGGTTCCCAGGCCCAAATTGCCGCGTCTTTTGTTTGAGCTTCTTCTCGATTTTAACGGCATATCGGTAGGCCACGCCCAAGGATGAGATGTCTAGAAATTCCATTTCGATATGGATGTATCTATGCAGAGCACCATGATACTTGAGCACCATATGTCTCTCTGAATCTTTGATACCCAACTTGGTGCGCAAGGTATGGAAGATATTTGTGAAATCTGGCACTGCTTGGTCTCTTTCTTGCCACAGTGTGGTCCATTTGGTATACAGGTTGTCATAACTTTCGACAGGGTATTATTGTTCCTTAATAGCATCCCTGAAGGATTCCCAGGTGGTCGTGACTGAAAATAATGAGGTTTCCTCTGTTTCCTTTTGCTCACAGAAATTTTCCCACCAATCTTTGACATGGGGAATGACTTTGAGGAGCGCAAAAGTAATCTTTTCTCTATTCGAAAATTTATGAACAGAAAAATACCCTTCTAGTAGATTCAACCACTTTTCTACAGCATCTGTGTCTATATGACCTTCAAATATAGGAATACCAAAGTTTATTTGTACCTTGAAGGGGGTGACGCCTCCAGTCAAAGAAGATGCATCGCCTGTTGGTAGTCGCCTAAGGATTTGCGCGAAACTATCCATCATCTCGTTCCTCTGTTGTGTGAAGCTTCCTCAATCAACAGTTTGAAAGGATCTCCTATCCCGTCATCTTTATTTTCTCCTACCATGGGAGGTCGCTTGGGTGTGTGAGAACTTTTGTCCTCAAGAGAAACAAGCTCGAGACCCAACTCCTTGTACTCCGACGTCGTTGGGGACATGCATTAAGACGACAAGGAGCAGACCGCTCTGATACCACTGATCTAGATTTTATGAGAAAAATGAAATGAATACAGATTATTAACAGGTGCTTAACACAAAATAACAGAGATACAATAAAACTAGTTTTCTATTCAATAACAAAATAAGCTGAAACTGTAAAATGCAGCAGAAACAAGCTTGCTGGAATGGTGACGGCTTATCTTTGAGAAGAGATGTGACGGCAGTGCACATTCGCAAGAAGAAGGTTACAATGAGTCTCTAAAGGCCTTTTTACAATAAGAAAGAATGCCAAAAACCCTAGACATCCAAAAACCTAACCCTAGGAGATGAAACGCCAAAAGTCATGTGGGCCCCGTTTGGGTAAGCTAGTACATCAACTTCCCGGGGTCGTAACTTTTGCATACGAACTCCGTTTTAGGCGTGTGATAGCCCATTGGAAAGGTATCATCAAGGAGATTCATTTTGGGGGATCAATTATTCCTTTGACTATCATTGAGGAGTTTGATACCGAAAAACCTTCATTTAGGCCCTCAAAATGGCCTCGGAAGTAAAAACTGCTAAAAATAGTAAATTGCCAAAAATGTCAGAAAACTGTTTTGAGCCAGTTGGAAAAGGTGGGTGTCCACCGATATCCATCTAGATCAAAGTTTTGGTAAGTCTTATATCGCATGTTATAGTGCCCGACAATAAGTACATGTTGTGTAGGGATTTTGACAATCCCACGCTAAGTGTCCTGGTTGGTTACATTTATATCACACTATGGGGCCTCTTCCTCCTCGCCCAAAGTTTGTTCGACCTTTCCCCCTACAAAATTCTCCTCGCTTTCCTTGATTAAATCCTCTTGGAGTATTATACTGCCCACCTCCTTCTGTCGCAACATTTTCCTCCTGAATCCTGTACATGTCTGTCGTGTGCTCCCTCATTATATCAAATGCACAACAATATTTGTCTTCATGCCCCACTAATTTTCAAAATCTACATAATAAGCTTCTTGGGGTATGTTTATATTTCTGTAATAGCTGGCACTCCTGGGGGTTATGTCCCCACTTCTTTCATATCACATGGTATCCTCCTCAAAGTAGCAGGTTTGACACTCTAACTACTAAGTACTCTGCAAAGGCTGGATATTCATCTTTGTGGTGACCTTCCGTCTTGCATTTGGTGCACCATTCATGTTTCCATTTATATTTCCCCTTTGTAATTTCTTCCAACTAAATTGTTAATGCATCTAATTGGTTCTGTATAAACACCATTTTGATATTGTCTCCGATCAGAGAGGCTTCCAATTTCATAGCAATTTCCAGTGCCTCAGATGAAGACACAACCTTTTGCTGTATTAAATTACTGTGGATGTGAGGTAACAAGCCTGCAATGAACCACTCTCTATGTTGTTGATCAGATAATTGAAATGTTAACCTTCCCATCACATCCTTGAACCTCTGATCGAACTCCCATATTGATTCATTTTGTACTTGCTTGATCTCCTTGAGCTCTATAATGTATTGGGATTTTGATTTTGGTTTCTTGAATTCATTTAACAGAGCCTGTGTAATCTCTTCCAAAGTTCTCGTTTGAGCTAGCATTTTGGTACTCTACAAATTCATGTACCATATGAGTGCATGGCCTCTAAATTTTATTTCTAACTGTGGGATCTTTGCACCATCATTGTTGACATTCTTTGCATCCCAGATGGTTTCACATATGAAAAAATGTTGTTCTGGATCCTTAAATCCAATTCCTTTGAACTCTGGTAATCGTAGTGTATTATCTACCCCTACCATGTTGTTGGTTGTAGGACCCCTTCCTGGTGATGCTAGTTGAGTCTAACTACATGTACCACTACCACTTCTCTAGATACTGATGATATGACTTCATGTATTGATTATCAATTCTTTGGAAAGATCTTCGAACTTTGTCTCAGATTCAGGCAACGTCCATGAGGTTGTTGTTTCGAACCAGGACTTGACTCAGAAAGGACTTACTAGCTCTTCTGTGACTGGACTGAATTGGATATCTTCCTCTTCTCCCTCTATATGTTGTAATTTTATGATATGGATGTATGTGCGATGTTATGGGTAGTCATTGTGCTGCTCTCTCTCCCTAGCCTTTGTTATAAACTTCTTTTAGCTTATCCCACTGGGAAGAACTCCAAATTCATATTCTCCTTCTAATATCCCTTCTTCTTTCTCTTTCATTCTCAGTCTCCCTTTCCTCTATGCATTTTCCTACCCTTAGTTCAATGCTTGGTCAATAAAACCAGTTCCTCCATGTGTGTAAATTTTCTTAGCTATCTGACTCCATCGTAATCACTTCTTTATCGCATAACAACATTTTGATCGAGCTAGGTAACGCCCTTATGAATATTCCTCATGGATCTTTAAAGACATATCTTTATGAAACATTGTAATCTTGGGTACAGTCTATGGAAAATTATGTTACGTATCCTCCCATTATATTTTCCACCAAAAAGTCCACTACGCGGGACGTCCTATTTTCTACTGCGTCCACTCGTCTCACTAGTTCAAAATTCCAGTTCTTTGGTGCAACTACTCTATGTATGCTAGTATTTTCCACAAATCTTTCCATCCATTTTGCTAAAATATTAGTAAATTCACCAAAAAAGACCTCATGCAATTCTGTATACACATACCTTTGAAACCATTGCTTATTCTTTAAGCAAGGGCTTTTATTCTTCTTCTGCACAAATTATCATTCTTTTTTCTCCAACAATTTGGTTATTTCTTTCCTCGTTGGTCTCAAAAACATTCCCTCACTTTCATATTCTAGGTCCTGACAATGGAACCATTTGTTGGAGCACATGCAAGGGAAGGTTCTAGACCCCAGTTTCAAGGTAATTAGTCCAACAAAACCCTATAGATAGCATCCCTTTCAACATCACCTAGAAGTAGGCGAAGTCTCACCTGAGGTATCCTTATGGGGATTGTAGGAACCAAGATTCTACAATGGTGAGAGAAAGAAGGGAGATGCGCTCTGTCATATCTAAAATATCCTTTCATGTATTAGATCCTAATTAACCTAACTTCATTACTTGATTCTATATGCATCTCATTCTATATTTCTATCATTTAGCAGTTAAACATACAATTAATATTAATGTGCATGAATATATCAATGTTATCAATAAAGATAAGCATTCATCACATTAAAAGTAGGAATTAACTTCATATAGACATGAATGAACATATTAAAAACATGAATAACCATTCCACAACATAATTCGACATAGAGTTACCATGGTTCACCCCCTCCTGGGTGCTAGCGAGAAAACCCCCCCTATGGCTACACCAGGATTTACAATGTAGGCAGATCAATAACTATTTAAAAGTCTCCGACTTCTCTAACTACCCCAAACATACTCCAGACTTATGCAAGAAAAGTAAAATGAGAAGGATCTGGTAGCTGTACCTTTACTCCGCGTTCGATGTAGATCCTCTTGTGCTTGAAGGCTTTGCTGACTGCAAACCTCTTCCCAAGGCTGGCCTGCATTCAAAGATAGATAAACAGATAACTAAAATCATACATTTCATACATAAATAAGGGTTAGATGTTAGAATAAAAACATAAATCAAATGTAAACATTCAACACATCATGTTTTGGGACAGGAAACATACTTCTTTTATTGATAATACAATGATTACTTACAACCAGTGCCAACTACTACTTCTCGAACCTGGTCTGAGATCCTCTTCACCAAGATCCAAGTGCACCTCTGTGTATCTTTCTCCTCTCAACCTTCTTCTTGGGAAATGGATTGGGTTATAATGGAGGAAAAAGGGAAAAATGAGGAATTCTAAGGCAATTCTCACAACAAGGCTGCAAATGCTTGGGACAAGGAGGGGATGTGAAATGGGAAGAGTTTCACTATTATTATGCTTAGATCTAGAATACCCCAAAACATCATTTTATATGACAAAAAGGATGGTTATTCGGTTGGGTGACGGGCTATAGGCGGTGGATTAGTTGGGAAACTACCCAATAGCCCGTAATCTCAACGAATTCCTTGCAACTTTTTAATTTTTGCAACTTTTGCAAGTATGCGCGGGCTGTAGTGGTGTAGCATGTGTACGTACATAGGCTGTAGTGGTGCAGAAAGTGTATGTACATGGGCAGTATTGGTGCAGGGCGTGTACATCTTCAAAAAATGAGTTTTTAAGAAGAGCAACTCAGTGATGGCTTGGCAAAAATTGAAAGTAAGAGGGCCAAGTGCCAAGTATGCATGTATGGAGAAATTTAGGGTTATAAGAGATGCCCCCTAATGTGTGAGGTCAGAAGAGAATCTGATGTCCGAAATACATTACAAAATCTTCAACAATGTACAAAGCGAGTGAGCCCAAGACTAGAGTTTGGGAGGTGCCATCTGCAAAAATAATAATTGTCTCTCTGAGGTGGGCATACCCATGTTCGGGATGAAATAAATCATGGATTCCAATCAAATACACTGCAGATCCATGCCATATAACTATATAAAGTGTAGCCATGAGAAATACATAACAGATCTACATCTCGAAATCAAAGATATACATATATAGTATCCATCTTCGGGAAGCCAATGATACTCGATGGATGGAGATGAGGCCTTCAGAGCTAGAGCAACAAATTCAAGATATTCAAAAATCGGGTAGGAGTTTAATGTGAGTTTACAAATTCACTACACAGAGGTCTTCGACGACTCGTCAGGAAAAGACAAGAGGATCTCAATGATCAGGCAAATAACTTCAGTGATTTCGAAGAAGGACTTGATTGGGATTTCGGGATGGTCGGGCATGAGGGAAAGAGACAAACTGCAGAAAGGATGAATCAGGTTGGGTGAAACTTCCCTTGGACAAGATCATGAAATATGATCAGATTCAGGCAACATGACATTGACATAAGTTCATGTTGTAGGAGGTAACACAAATTATCCATGTGTTTCGAAGAGTAACCAAACAGAGGAGGACACAACTCTATGTAGTGAGAAAAACTTCCTAAGGTCATATTAGATCCCAAATCTTGAAGAACAAACGAAAGGATGTGCTTTGTCCAAGAGCGACTCATTGTTCTGCCAAAAAAGAATATATATTTCCCGTCCCCTCTTTTTGGGTTTTTTTATTTTTTTGTCTTTTTCAATTTTTAACGATCTTGAAAAAGAATAAAAGAATGTTATGTTACAAAGGAGGAACAAATGTCGCAAGCATACTAGTTCCAGGCACAAGGAAGACACGAGTGCTCAGAGCAAGGAGACATGTGCAAGAAAAGGACACTCAGGGAAAATTCCTCCATGAGTCAAGGCATTAGGAAATAGAGGCAAAGTGCTACAAGGCTTGCATATAAGGCATGCTTCAAAGGTTCAGTTGAGAGAAACATGGAGTCGATATTAGGCTAAAGACACAGAGATGAAAATGTGATTAGAAAGACACAATGAAACCCCCTTCAATGTAATTTTAACGATCCCAGAGAAGGTAAGCTCGGTAGTTTTTTCACGTTTAGAGAGTCTGAAAAAATGTAAAAGAAGACTTCACTGGGGTACCTTTTTCGAAAATAGTCTAGTCGGTTTGAAAAAGGTGTAAACTAGCACCAAAAATACGTCTATTTAAAACCATTTTAACGAGTGTGACACAAACAAGATCACTCGACAATCTTTTCAATGTTAAGGAGTCTGAAAAGATATTAACTATGGACTCACATCCTTTTTCTATATTTAGTCTCCTTAGAAAAAAAAAGTATAAAATTTGCTAAGGAGAACTCTCCCAGTGAGACGAATCTCCTGAGGTGTACCTTTTTCCTCCTTAATCTACAGGCCGAAAAAAGGGGTAAACTCATGCGAGTAGATGTTCTTCTGTACTAATTTAACGAGTGTGAAGGAACAAGGTAACTCAACGATCTTTTCAATTTTAGGGAGTCTGAAAAGAGCTTAACTATGGAATCCGTGGGGGTTTCTTTTTCGTAAATAATCTCCAAGACCCGAAAAAGGTGATAAACCAAAACCAAGGAGAATGTTCCTTTTTTGTAAATTTAGTCCCTCAGGCCTGAAAAAGGGTTAAAATTATACCTAAGAATACTCTTCTAGTGAACCAAATTTCCTAGAGTATACCTTTGTTTTTAAAATTGACCATATGGACCGAAAAAGGGGTAAAATACCACCGAACAGACGTGGTTTCAAATTTGAGTTTGGCGAGCGTGAAGGACAACAAGATCACTTGACAATCATTTCATGTTTAGAGAGTCTGAAAAAGGGCTTAAAGAAGACTCCAGGTAGCTATTTTTCTCAAGTAATCTTGACGAGATCACTTGTAGCAAGAGGGGAAGTAAGGGCTCTGATGCCCCCATTGGATAAACCAAAGGATCAATTGTTGAGACCAAGTCTCGATAAGGAAAACATGATTTCACAGGTTCCTTCTCAGAAGAAATTGAACACTGAGGATAAGATGCCACATAATTAACCTGTGGTGGGGTATAGTCTACACAAACACTAGGAACATATAAAGGGGTAGCCTGAAATAACTCCGAATTAGGATGGTGATTATCAGATGCCAACTGTTCAATAGTGACAATGCTTCCATTGTGAGGGAAATGCATCACCCGGAAGAGTGTAGACACCACAACATTCATAGCATATACATAATCACACCTGAGAAGCATATTGAAATCTAGAGAGCCTTGCACCACTATAACATCGAAAAGGACAATCTTCCCACCTAATGAGATAGGAAGCTGAGGAAGAATCCCCAAATATTCACTAGAACATTTGTCAAAACCCAACAACTCATGCGAATCAGAATTGATGTTGTACAAGCTGAGGAACATCATGACCAAGTATTAGTAGAAATGATGTTGTACAAGCTGAGGAACATCATGACCAAGCAAATGAGGATCTCATGGAAGAAGATGATGGGATAGATCAAGTTAATGATCCCATGGGAGAAGATGATGGGACAAATCAAATGATCCAATATTTGTTTTTGCAGTCAGATGAGGATGGGGACAATGCTGGTATTTATGATGAACCTCTAATAGAAAAGGCAAATAAATGACTTTATGAAGGATCAAGATCAAATCTTCTCTCCGCTACATTGCTGCTAGCGAACTTAAATTTTTGAATAATTTATCAAACACTTGTATGACATAGATCCTAAGGTATGTAATATGTTTCATCTCATATTATACATAAATGCTGATTTTTTTCTATTTGTTTTTAGTGTTAATTAATGTGTAAAATAAGAATGCAATTTTTACATTTAATATTCTTACATTAACTTGTTATTTGTTATGTTGTAGATTGTTAGGTGATTTTTTGTTACCGTCGTCAAATATTTTACCTCACACATATTGAGGTTTGCATGCCATTATGAAAGACATTGGAATGGATTATCAAACTATAGATGCATGTCCTAATGACCATATTATATATTATGGACAACATGCTTCGAAAACATAATGTCCTCAATGTCTTATCAATAGATATCGATCCGATCAAGTAACAAAAAGGGTGCCTCGAAACGTTCTTCGTCATATTCCCATAATTCCACGTTTGCAATGATTGTTCAGGTGTCAAATCATAGCACAATTTATGTATTACCATGCACGTAACATAAGTGTAGATGGTGTTCTTTGAATGCCTGTCGATGGTTCTGCATTTAGGGAAATTGAGGAAAAATGGGCATATTTCAAAGATGAACCTCGTAATGTTAGGCTTTCATTGGCAGCTGATGGTGTTAATCCATTCGGAGAGCTTAGGTCTATTTACTCAATGTGGCCTATTTTTTTTTATCAACAATAACATTCCTCCTTGGATTTCAATAAAGACGGAGCACATATTGTTGACAATGATTGTTCCAGGTATTTGTTTACATTAATTTTTTGAATGTAACATTTTCATTTGTTTCAATTTTTGCATAATATCTTTTGTTTATTTATTTACTTATATATATTACATGATATCATTCCTATAGTAATTATGTGTAATTTCAAACAATTAGGTAAGTACCAGCTTAAATATATGAATGTATATATTGAGCCTCTTATCAACGAGCTACTAAAGTTATGGGTTGGCATCACAATGTATGACATATGTAAACTAATCGGGGGGAAGAAATTTAAATTCGGTGGAATACTTTTATGGACAATTCATGATGCCCCTAGACTAACACATTTTTTTGGTATGTAGCATTTTAATATTTATCTTTAATACTATATATATTTTTTAATGTTATCATGGTGCATGTTTAATTTTTAAATAATCTCATCGTATAATTGACATTAATCAATTTGTTGCAGGTCTTCAAACAAAGGGTAAATTTGCATGTCCATTTTGTGGCCCTAAGATGAAGTATCATCATTTAATGTTTTTAGGAAAGATGGTGTTTGATGAGTATAGGCACCTTCTTCCTAACAACCATAGGTATCATACTATTGAAAAACATCTTTTCAATGGGAAAGAAGAGACTGGTTTAAAACCACGAAGAATGACACCTCACCTATGGAGGTTGGAATATAATATAAATCGTCAAGGTAATCAATTTCATAATGTATCGTAGATCATGTAATGTTGTGAATGTTTATTTTAATCATTGAATTTATTTTACTATATTTGATAATTATTTTTGTGATTTCTTTTATGCTTCATGAAGACCACAATCATCATGAAGGTACTAATAATGGGCTTCCACGAGAAATGAAATTTTATGCCGCTCAATTCATGAGGTTTCCCTACTATGAGTAGATAAAAATAGCTCATTTGTTTGATACAATGCATATCGAGAAGAATGTGACTGAAACAGTATGGCGAATCATAGATGGTAGGAGGGACAAAGAAAAAATTGTCAAAATTTGTACTGACATTCAAGAAGCCAATCATGCAATGCGAAGTGTAATCTGATATTCAAATAGATCAGATGGAGTACTAGACCGAAATAACCTTCCATGGTTATTAACAGAGAAACAAAGAAATGATGTAAAAGAGGTCATTCAAAGAATTAAAATTCACATGGGTTTTGCTTCAAACATAAATACTATCTTAACGAAGAAAGGTGAATTTGGTGGGGGTAAAAACACATGATTGGCATACCTTCATTAATGTAATAATTTTGGTATACATATTTATATATATTGACCTTATACATCTTTTATTTTATTTTATTTTTTCTTGTCTACTTTGGTCGAAACAAATAACGATTCATTTTTTTGTTACAGTATGTTCTACTGGTATCTCTCCCAAACAACTTTGACTACAATGTCAAACAAGTTATATATGATCTTGGAAAATACATGAGGTAAGTAGTTGTGATTTATATGAAAAATGTTCTTTCAAATTATTGTTGTACTTAATGACACGTGTTTTACTTGTAATGTAATATATTATATTATGTTATGTTGAAACATGTTATTTTCTTGTGTCACGATCTCACGTAGATGGTTGTCCTTGAAAGAAATCCATGAAGATGATATAAAGTATTGGAAGAGTGAAATTCCTCATCTAATGTGTGAAATGAAAAAGTATATACCTCCAACATTTTTCAATGCACAAGAATACGACCTTATACACCAAGTTGAGGAGATTGAAATTTGTGGACCTGTTCACACAAGGTCAATGTGGATGGTGGAGAGGCACTTGAAATCATTGAAGGCATTGGTTAGACAAAGAGCACATCTTGAGGGTTCTATGGTCGAGGGATATATGGTATATCAATCCATGGTGTCTATTGGTTAGTATCTTCCTAAATTATCAATGCCAACTATGCATGCAGTGGATCGCATTTGGGATGTGAACTCCATAAAAAATTTGAAGATCAGGAGCATCTGTAGGGGCAAGGTAGAATGAAAAAAATGAGAGGTAATATATTAATAATTGTGAAAATTTATATTAATAATACATACAAAGTTTTGTTTTTTGTGTATATGATCATACTCATTAATATATTAATATAATTTATTTCTTAAATTATTAATATTTATAATTACCTGCATATTGGACATTATAACTAATATTTAATATTGGTGAATTATGATTTTTTGATTCAGTTGCTCAAGAGTGGGACGCACTACATTTATACATTGCAAATAATCTTGACTGGATGAATGTAGGGATTGAAATATGTAAACAACATAATGGAGGTAGGTTATCATGGCAACGACTGTCTAAATTGGTTAGAGAAGCTCATATTAATGGAGATGCCAATGTTATGCAGAGGGAAATTGATTTAGCATATGGTTTGAAAAATGGACAGGTAAGCGAATTCACTCATTTTATTCAGTTATTTTATATTATATTAATGTGACTACATGCGTACTGTATTTTTTAGATACTTTCGAAGTTATATAAATATATGTTAATTTATTAATTAACAATGCATCTTTTACATATCTGACATATTGTAGTTGAAACACCACAAGGCTATGTGGTGCAATGGTCGTAAATTTCACTTCAAACAATTGGATGAAACCATGAAAGCTATGTGGTGCAATGGTCGATGAAGAAGATCAAGATAGAGAATAAGGATGATTACACAGATGTCGAGGTTGTATTAGGTATGTGACTATATAATATTTTAATTTGTATGAATTATTCTCTTAAAATAATTTACTTATAATGTCATGGGTTAATTACATGTTTTTAAGTTTTACGCGACATTTTTATATCGTATGTTACATGTTGTTTAAGTATTATCTGAAACCTGAAAATATTTGCCAATATACTAAAGTACATGGTAGACTAAAACTATCATTTAGAAACACATAATTTCATGTACCTTCATTAATTTTGTTTTTGTAGTTTCTATGCATGAATCTTAATAGGACATTGCTTTCGATTATTTTCTATTTTATAGATTGGGTTTTGGGGATCAATTGAGAGTGATGTGAGGGGGAGGGGAGGGTACATATGAGCTTCCACCTTCACATGGTTGACCTTGTTCAGTAGAGGATAAATTATTCTTGAAACCAAGAGAAGCTATTTTATTTTTATACGATAATGATCATATAAGATTTCATCAATATTGTTGTCACAGTATTGCATCAACGAAGTTTCGATGAACATGTTTGTCATTTATATAGAATTTTTTTTGAAATCCTAGTTTTCTTTCAAAGTACACAATTTGGTTGATGCAATTTTTAAGTTTTCATAAGCCTTTCTTCATTTTTCTTTCAGGTTCTACATTAATGTATATACAATGTATTCGTGTCATAGTTGTACTAATGAAAAATCCCTCTTTTTTGCTGATTTATTAATCAACGCCATAAAAATACTCCCTTGCAGTACTAGATGTTGGGACGTGTGTAATATCGAATGAATTATACAAGGAACAAGGAACGAAAATTGTACGAGGACTAGACACCCACAATAGTGACCTATGAATGGGGCCAACGTTGAAATTTTTTCAAACAATTTCTTTATGCACTGAAATTTATCATGGATAGACTATTCACATGACTTAACAATATGGGAGGGTTTCTGGACTCAAATTTGATTCACACACCCACTTTCTTCCATCATCAATTCATCATGTAAACCATAAACCCTAATTTTCTTTCAAAGTACACAATTTCTAGTAGATATGTTAATGATTCAAAATTTCATATTCGCATTGACTCAAGGTCTAGCTAGCTTGCAAAGTATCAAATTTTAATTTCAAGTTGATAAACAAAATATGAAATGAATCCAATTAGCATAATTTGATATCATCGCAAGAGAGATGAATGTAAATAATCTTGCAATGAATTAGCTATACTATTGACGAAAAAATCTCGTCGATAGTATAGCTAATTCGTCGCAAGAATGTGTCTAATTTGAATGGTGTTACATGGTTTTCAAGGAGTGTATGGATTATAATATGGTGCAATGTAGTGTAGTCTATATGAAAAATCTCTATGCCAAACCTCAAAATGGATAGTACCATAGATTGTTCATAAGACAAATATTCTTTGTATGTTTCCTTTGTGGTGTCTCAAGCCCTTAGTATGCATGATGCATCACAATGAAATGTAACAATTTGACTATTTAATGATAGTGTTATGTCACCCATGGTTAAGGAAATAACATAAGGTTCTTAGGTCTTATTTTAATCATCTTAGAATTGATATTCATTAGATAGTCCTTGAAAAAAGACAAAAGACTTTTGTAGCAGATATTTGATCTTTGTGTGGGATATTTTATGCCATTAGTATTTTTTGTACAAAAATAATGGATCTTGGGGACTAAAAAATGGTCAAGGAACGAGGAACAATGAACAAGGAACAAGGAGAAAGGAACGAGGAACACGGAACAAGGAACAAGAAACAAAAATTGCACTAGGACTAGACACGGGCAATAATGACCTGTGAATGGGGCCAACTTTGAATTTTTTTCAAATTGTTTATGTATGGACTGAAATTTGTCATTGATAGAATATTTTCATGCCTTAACGATATGGGAGGGTTTATGGGCTCAAATTTGACTCACACACCCACTTTATTCCATCATCAATTCATCATGTAAACCATAAACCCTAATTTTTTTTCAAAGTACACAATTTGGTTGACGTGAGTTTTAAGTTTTCGTCAGTCTTTCTTCATTTTTATTTCAGGTTCTACATTAATGTATATAAAATGTATATATATGTCATATTTGTGATGAAAAATTCCTCTTTTTCGTTGATTTCTTAATCAACACCATAAAAATACTAGAGGTGGGCAACAATGACATGTGAATGGGGCTAACGTTGAAAGTTTTTCAAATGTTTTCTGTATGCATTGAAATTTGACATGGATAGACTATTCACATGCCTTAACGATATGGGAGGGTTTTTTGACTCAAATTTGACTCACACACCCACTTTATTCCATCATCAATTCATCATGTAAACCATAAACCCTTATTTTCTTTCAAGGTACACAATTTCTAGTAGATATGTTAATGATTCCAAATTTCATATTCATATTTGACTCAAGGTCCAACTAGCTTGCAAAGTATAAAATTTTAAATTCAAGTTGATAAACCAAATATGAAATGAATCCAAACGTCATTTGATATCATCATAAGAGATATGAATGTAAATAATCTTGCGACGAATTAGCTATACTATCAATGAAAAAAGTTCGTCGATAGTATAGCTAATTTGTCTCAAGAATGTGTCTAATTTGAATGGTGTTACATGGTTTGCAAGGAGTGTAGGGATTATAATATGGTGCAATGTAGTGTATTATATATGAACAATCTCTATTCCAAACCTCAAAATGGATAGTACCATATCTTGTCCATAAGACAAATATTCTTTGTATGTTTCCTTTGTGGTGGCTCAAGCCCTCAGTATGCATGATGCATCACAATGAAATGTAACAATTTGACTATTTAATGATAGTTTTATGTCACCCATGGTTAATTAAAGAACATAATATTCTTATTTCCTATTTGAATCGTCTTAGAATTGAGATTCGTTAGACAGTCCTTCAAAAAACACAAAATATTTATGTAGCAGATATTTGGTCTTTGTGTGGGACATTTTATCCCATTAGTATTTTTTGTACAAAAATAATGGATCTTGGGGACTAAACCATTGTCAAGGAATGAGGAACAATGAAAAATTAACAAGGATAAGGGAATGAGGAACAGAGAACAAGGAACAAGGAACATAAATTGTACTAGGACTAGACACGGGCAACAATGACCTATGAATGGGGCCAACGTTGAAATTTTTTCAAATTGTTTATGTATGCACTGAAATTTGTCATGGATAGACTATTCACATGCCTTAAATATATGGAGGGTTTATGGGCTCAAATTTGACTCACACACCCACATTATTCCATCATCAATTCATCATGTAAACCATAAACCCTGATTTTCTTTCAAAATACACAATTTGGTTGACGCAAGTTTTAAGTTTTCGTCAATCTTTCTTCATTTTTATTTCATGTTCTACATTAATGTATATACAATGTATCTGTGTCATAGTTGTTATGAAAAATACCTATTTTTCGTTGATTTCTTAAACAACACCATAAAAATACTAGAGGTGGGAAACAATGACATGTGAATCGGGCCAACGTTGAAATTTTTTCAAACTATTTATGTATGCATTGAAATTTGACATGGATAGACTATTCACATGCCTTAACGATATGGAATGGTTTTTGGACTCAAATTTGACTCACACACTCACTTTCTTCCATCATCAATTCATCATGTAAACCATAAACCCTAGTTTTATTTCAAGGTACACAATTTCTAGTAGATATGTTAATGATTCCACATTTCATATTCATATTTGACTCAAGGTCTAGCTAGCTTGCAAAGTATAAAATTTTAATTTCATGTTGATAAACCAAATATTGTTAGGAACCAAATATCAATATAGCATAGAAAAACCTCATAAAAAGTACTCAACGCCTTGAAAAAGAGATAATTTCAGATAATAAGCCTCTTCGAGGGGGAAACCTCCTTTTACCCCACTTAAATGTTCAAGTACAAGAT
>ML778397.1:880122-894633 GCA_009831015.1 Picea engelmannii
AACAAGAAATAACAAAAACAAAATGTAACAAAACCAAAATAGAGAGACAAATTCGTGCTCACTCACTATTTTTGAAGATATTCGTGCGCGCTCACTCAAGAGTGCAACAAGGATACAAACACCCACCATCGAGGAGGCCCTATTTGGCCATAGCGTGAGCCATTACTGCAACAAGGAGATAGGACCACCATCGTTCCCACATGATCCCACCATCGAGGAGGCCCTATCCAGCCATAGCGCGAACAATTACTGCAACAAGGAGACATGCCACCCACCATCATTTCCACATGAGCCCACCATCGAGGAGGCCCTATCTGGTGATACCACAAGTGATTACTGGTGAGAACCTCTACAAGAACATGAGCCCACCAACAATGCTACCTGCAAACTCGGTGAGAACCTCTGCATTTTAATTTTTCTAGGGTAAGTTTATATGTCAAAATGGTTTGTTTATGCGTGAGCGATCCTTTGGACACAATTTTTGCGTTCTAAAATAGGATGGGGGTTCTGATTTAGGGCCCATGGAAATTCCAACTACAAGGGCAGTCATATCTCCTCCTTCGTCCATGTCATCTTTCCTATATAAATGAGGCACGCTTTCTTGCAAAACAGTTGGATGAACTATGTCCAGAAGTTGAGACTCTGAAAAACAAAAGTTCTATCCAAAACTTTGTTTTTCCATTGTTGACATTGTCTTCAGTTTTGTTACTAGTTTGCCAAGTAACTCAAAGAAAAATATATGTTCTTGACACTTTAATTAAATTCTAGACTCCCTTCTTATTCCAATAGCATCACTGTGTGCAGAATGATCAACCCCATATACAAACCGTAATGATTTTAATGTTTCATGTAGCATTGCTAGGTACTGAAGCATTGAATCATCTAATGTATGAATTAGTGCCTCTACTTCGAAACTCTCTGTGAAACTTATGCACCTCTCAATAGATACTTCAATTAAGGAAGTCACTTATGGAATAAATTCTTCCATCCTCCTTACTGTCTCACTAAGCTAAACTCCTTGAACATCCACACCATGAGGAACAACTCCTCGCAAGTTTAGAGAAACAATCTCAACCAAAATAATTACATGTTCCAATTCACCATACCTCTATTTATAACTCTCATATGGTGAATAAAAATCCCTTAAAGTATCTTCCAAAACTGTTATATTAGCAACTACAAACAAGTGATTAATATTTCTAGCAAAAGCTCTAGTCATATTATGCAATTCAATTAATGTCTCAAGATTTTTAGTCTTAACTCCAATACTTCTTAGGGTCTCTCCATGTGATAAATGCGATAATACTCCTATCAAACTCCTTATTCCAATCGAGTCTTCCCCAAGTGTACCATCAATATGAGAAACAAATATCGCAGATATCATTGACATTGTCTCAATCAATAAATTTGGTACTAGCATTTTTTACTCCTCTAGAAATGCAGTCATGCACCATTTCTATTCTTGCTCTAGCTCATGAATAACCTCATCATAAAAGTGAGGTAACCAGCTCAAAAACTAAGTATAGTTGTCATTACTCATGGAAGAAATAGTCGTTGTTTGCATTTCACATTTGCAAACTATGAAACTTCACCAACAACAAACAAGAAATGTCTCATATTAGGTAAGGTTTCTGTAGCCCAAGAAAGGTATTCTTTTCACTCAGGCAGAGAGCTCACCGCTTGCAATCACCAAATTATTATTTTGAAATATTTTCATTAAGCAGGGTACTAACTCTGGTTACTACTGCTTCAGAAACCCTCACTGAATTGCAATATTGACATTTGTAATTCTTCATTGATATACATGGTTCTCATATTACCTATATAGTGTTGGGTCAAATATCTACTACTTATTTTTCTATGACACCAACATGCTATGGAATCAACGTGTCAATCCCACCAAATATGGATCTTTGTGACACATGACTTGACTACATATGGTTGATGTAGGCATCACTACTACATATGGAAAAATTTGCGACGACCACTTGCAACGAAAGTACTCTTTCATCGCAACATGCAAGAGAAAAGGTTTGTTTTTTCTAAATCCATCCCGTATTCGTCACTATCTCGACGAATTTAGTTTGACTAAATTATTATGGTCAATGTTCGTTACAAGAGCGAAGACTGTAGTTTGTCCGTCGCAAGAGCGATGCCTTACCTAACCTTCAAATTGAATGTTGAAAATGACCTAAAATAAATAGGTAAAAAGCATAAATATTTGTAGGTCACATTCATCGCAATTGTGACGATAGTGCCCTAAAATTGGACTATAAATATTTGATGATTTAAAGATGTTGTGACAATCTTGCTATAACAACGACGGTTTCGAAAGGGTATTTTTGTGCAGAAGAATGTCACAAAATGTTGTTAGAGGTGGGGAAAAAAAGTAAAACGGGTCAAAAGGGTGATGGTAGATGTTATTGCCCTTGTAAAAATGTTTCCTCAGACGTCCCGTAAGAATTTTAATAGCAATAGCTACAAAACATTGTAGGAAATATGGTCACGTTGATGGCGGATCGAATGAATATTGTCCCATGGTAATTAGCTATATATTCATTAGATTTTTTTATTTTGTCAATTTTATATAAAATTATATATATATATGTATATATATTGTTTGAATGTTTGTTATAGTATACACTAATTTTGCATGATTGTTTGTAATTATAAAGTTAGAGTTTCCCTCTAACTTTTCGTAGAATATTGCACCAAGTATTAGTAGAAATGATGTTGTACAAGATGAGGAACATCATCATGACCAAGCAAATGAGGATCTCATGGAAGAAGATGATGGGACAAATCAAGTTAATGATCCCATGGAAGAAGATGATGGGACAAATGAAATGATCCAAGATTTGTTTTCGCAGCCGAATGAGGATGGGGAAAATGCTTGTATTTATGATGAACCTCTATTAGAAAAGGAAAATAAATGACTTTATGAAGGATCAAGAGCAGATATTCTCTCCACTACATTGCTGCTAGTGAACTTAAATGTTATGAATAATTTGTCTAACACTTGTATGACACAGATACTAATGTATGTAGTATGTTTCATCTAATATTATACATAAATGTTGATTTTTTTTCTATTTGTTTTTAGTGTTAATTAATGCGTAAAATAAGAATGCATTTTTTACGATTAATATTCTTACATTAACTAGTTGTTTGTTATGTTGTAGATTGTTAGGTGAATTTTTGTTACCATCGTCAAATATTTTACCTCGCACATATTGAGGTTTGCATGCCATTATGAAAGACATTGGAATGGATTATCAAACTATAGATGCATGTCCTAATGACCATATTATATATTATGGACAACATGCTTCAAAAACTGAATGTCTGCAATGTCTTATCAGTAGATATTGAACCAATCAAGTAACAAAAAGGGTGCCTCGAAAGGTTCTTTGTCATATTCCCATAATTCCACGTTTGCAGCGATTGTTTAGGTGTGAAAGAATAACACAATTTATGGATTACCATGCACGTAACAGAAGTGGAGATGGTGTTCTTCGAATTCTTGCCGATGGTTCTGCATTTAGGTAAATTGAGGAAAAATGGCCAGATTTCAAGGGTGAACCTCGTAATGTTAGGCTTTCATTGGTAACTGATAGTGTTAATCCATTCAGAGAGCTTAGGTCTATTTTCTCAATGTGGCCTATTTTTGTTATCAACAATAACATTCCTCCTTGGATGTCAATAAAGAGGGACCACATAATGTTGACAATGATTGTTCCAGGCATTTGTTTACATTAATTTTTTGAATTTAACATTTTCATTTGTTTCAATTTTTTCATAATATCTTTTGTTTATTTATTTAATTATATATTTTACATGATATCATTCCTTTATTAATTATGTGTAATTTCAAAAAATTAGGTAAGTACTAGGTTAAAGATATGAATGTATATATTGAGCCTTTTATCGACGAGCTACTAAAGTTATGGGCTGGCATCACAATGTATGACATATGTAAACCAATCTGGGAGAAGAAATTTAAACTCCGTGGAATACTTTTATGGACAATTCATGATGCCCCTAGACTAACACATTTTTTTGGTATGTATAAGCATTCTAATATTGCTATTTAATACTATATAATATTTTAATGTTATCATGGTGCATGTTTACTTTTTAAATAATCTCATCGTATAATTCACATTAATCCATTTGTTGCAGGTCTTCAAACAAAGGGTAAATTTTCATGTCCAATTTGTGGCCCTAAGATGAAGTATCATCATTCAAAAAGTTTAGGAAAGATGGTGTTTGATGAGTATAGGCACCTTCTTCCTAAGAACCATAGGTATCGTACTACTGAAAAACATCTTTTCAATGGGAAAGAAGAGACTAGTTTAAAACCATGAAGAATGACACCTCACCTATGGAGGTTGGAATATAATAGAAACCGTCAAGGTACTCAATTTAATAATGTATCGTAGATCATGTAATGTTTTGAATGTTTATTTTAATCATTGAATTTATTTTACCGTATTTGATAATTATTTTTGTGATTTCTTTTATGCTTCATGAATGCCACAATCATCACGAAGGTATTAATAATGGGCTTCCACGAGGAATGAAATCTTATCCCACTCAATTCATGAGGTTGCCCTACTATGAGGAGCTAAAAATAGCTCATTTGTTTGATACAATGAATATCGGGAAGAATGTGACTGAAACATTATGGCAAATCATAGATGGTAGGAGGGACAAAGAAAAAATTGTCAAAATTTGTACTGACATAGAGGAAGCCAATCATGCAATGTGAAGTGTGATCTAATATTCAAATAGATTAGATGGAGTACTAGACCAAAATAACCTTCCATGGATATTAACAGAGCAACAAATCAATGATGTAAAAGAGGTCATTCAAAGAATTAAATTTCCCATGGGTTTTGCTTCAAACATAAAAAATATCTTAACGAAGAAAGGTGAATTTGGTGGGGTAAAAACACATGATTGACATACCTTCATTAAGGTAATAATTTTGGTATACATATTTGTATATATTGGCCTTATAGATCTTTTATTTTTTTTTATATTTTTGCTTGTCTACTTTGGTCAAAACAAATAACGATTCATTTTGTTGTTACAGTATGTTCTACCGCTATCTCTCCCAAACGACTTTGACAACAACGTCAAACAAGTTATATACGATCTTGGAAAATACATGAGCTAAGACGTAGTTGTGATTTATATGCAAAATGTTCTTTCAAATTATTGTTGTACTCAATGACACGTGTTTTTCTTGGAATGTAATGTAATATATTATATTATGTTATGTTGAAACATGTTATTTTCTTGTATCACGATCTCATGTAGATGGTTGTCATTGAAAGAAATCCATGAAGATGATATAAAGTATTGGAAGAGAGAAATTCCTCGTCTAATGTGTGAAATGAAAAAGTATATAACTCCTACATTTTTCAATGCACAAGAACACTACCTCATACACCAAATTGAGGAGATTGAAATTTGTGGACCTGTTCACACAAGGTCAATGTGGATGGTGGAGAGGCACTTGAAATCATTGAAGGCATTGGTTAGAAAAAGAGCACGTCCTGAGGGTTCTATGGTGGAGGGATATATGGTATATCAATCCATGGTGTATATTAGTCTGTATCTTCCTAAATTAGCAGATCCAACTATGCCTACAGTGGATTGCATTTGGGATGTGAATTCCATCAAAAAATTTGAAGATTAGGAGCATCTGTTGGGGAAAGGTAGAATGAAAAAGATGAGAGGTAATATATTAATAATTGTGAAAATTTATATTAATAATACATATAAAGTTTCATTTTTGTGTAGATGATCATACTCATTAATATATTAATATAATTTATTTCTTAAATTATAAATATTTATAATTACCTACATATTGTACGTTATAACTAATATTTAATATTGGTGAATTATGTTTTTTTTGATTCAGTTGCTCTAGAGTGGGATGAACTGCATTTATACATTGCAAAAAATATTGAATGGATGAATGTATGGATTGAAAAATGTAAACAACATAATGGAGGTAGGTTAACATGGCAACGACTGTTTGAATTAGTTAGAGAAGCTCGTCGTAACGGAGATGCCAATGTTACATAGAGGGAAATTGATCTAGCATATGGTTTGAAGGATAGATAGGTAAGCAATTTCACCCATTTTATTCAGTTATTTTATGTTATACTAATGTGACTACATGTGTACTGTATTTTTCAGATACTTTCGAAGTTATATAAATATATGTTAATTTATTAATTGACAATTGTTGGCCCTTGACCAAGTTTTGGGAGATACTTGGTCATGTTTGACCATTCTAGGGACTTCATCATATTGTCGAAGATGGAGTGCCAGACGAAGCGGAGGTTGCAGAATCTCGGCCCACTTTTGGGTCCTTTTTGGGTTTTTGGGATAATGTAACGAGAATGGGATGTTGGCCCATGGGCTTTGCCCATGTTTAGGCCTATTTTGTATGTATAAATAGGTAAGCTAGGTGATGTAAGTAAGAGAGTACATCTATGTAATGGTAAATATTGCTATGTGAAAGTGATCTATGTGATTGAGTAGGCTCTATGCATACTGTTGAACTTGCAGTGTTAAGTCCGAGTGTTTGTAAGAGACTGGGTGCACAGATACTCGGGGAAGGAGGATATAGCGAGGTGCACAGATCTCTTGTCCTATGCAGAGTAGGGTTTTGGTGGATTTGTGCTTGTAACCTATTTGACTGAAGACAATAAAGAAGAAGAGTTGGTGGACGTAGCCCCAGGGTGGGGGTGAACCACGTAAATACTGTGTATTATGCTTTGTGCTTCGACTTGAGGTGTTTATCCCTTCTTTTGATACGTGCTTGGACATGTTTAGATAGATTTGCTTATGCTTTGTGCTTATTAGTCATGTATGAATGTGCTTAGTGCTGATATACCAGATCTGATCTATTTTACTATGGATAAATGCTGACATACCTTAGACCTAAGTGAATGCTGCGATGCTCTGTGCTATCTGCAAAGTAGAGTAATGGTTGAATATTGATAATCTATCCATGCTAAGTTCTTTGTAAACAATATAATTATAGATCTGTGTCCTATCTAAGGTTGCAGACACTTGAGTCTTGCAACCACCCCTGCCTCTACCTCGAGTGAGACTTCATCTGCTTCGCAGGTGTTGCCGAAAGGGTTGGTAGTTAGGGCTTTGTTGGTGTGCTCTTGAGCATTGAACTCTGGGTCTGCCCCTATGCCAACAAATGGTTCCATTACCGGGACCTGAAATTGTGATTGTTGGGAACTAAGAGAGAAGAGGCTTTTGCAAAAGAAAGCTTTGTGTGTAGATCTGTGCCCTAGTGTGCAGTACCTTACTCGATTTATAAGCTCTGTGCTAAGAAAAGAAGTCTGATCTGAAGAAAGAAGATCAGATCTGAAAAAAAATAAGAAGCAAGATATGGAATCTTTGTGCCAAGAAGAAGGTCAGATCTAAAGAAAAGAAGCTCGATCTAAAGAAAAGAGGTAATATATGTAAGCTATGCACTCTGATAGAGGTATGAGTATTTAAAGAATTCTAGATCTGAAAGCTTTGTGCTCTGTAAAAGTAAGATAAGCAGAAATTTTGTTTCTAGAATATGAATTTAGGTATGTTTGATAGATTTTGTCCTAGCTTGAAAACTAGGGCACTAATAGACGAAGGAAGATTTGATATAAGTAGATCTAATAAGAATAATGAAAGATATGTTATACCTATGCAAAGAAAGAATGTTTGGACTAACAAATGAATGTAGGATCCTAGAAAGAATTTGTTGCAGGTTAACTCCTATGATCCTAGTTCACATTATAAAGGGACATGGGGATCATTTAAAAGAAAGAGAGGATTGACCCTCTGTTACAATTGTAGAAGACCAGGACATCTTGTTAAGGAATGCCCTGGAAGAAGACCTAGTTGTCTTTGTTGTAAGGCTATGGACCATGAAGTGTTGGATTGCCCTAGAATGATCGCTAATCTTGAAGGAATGAATATGAACTGAGAAAACCCTAAGGCATATCCAGAAAAGGTAGAACACCAGCAAGAATCAGAGAAAGTATTGATACAAATGAATGAGACCATGAATGACCACCGACATGTCAGATTATCAGATATTTTCAAAGAAAAAGAATGCATTGAAGTAAGAATAGGGGACTTCAACATTGACTGTGTTCTTGATGAAGAGACACAAGTGAATATTATGCCAAAAAGAACTTGGGAAGATATAGGGAAGCCTGCTATAATCCCTTCATTAGGAGGAATAGGACTATTAAGAGGGAAGCTGGTTAGTTTATGTGGGAGGCTTTCTCAGATATCTACGACTGTCAATGGAACTTTGACAAAGGAATATTTTGAGATTATCAAATGTATTGAAAACAACGCCCCATTTACCATGTTACTAGGGAAACCTTGGATTGAAAGAGATCAAGCTAGTTGGAAAGAAGAAGAAGAATACTTGGAACAGAAAAACCAAGAGTTAAAAGATTTCATGACCAGAAGGATCGCTCAATTTATTAAAGAACAGGAAAATGGATCAAATCTATTTGACCCTAGAGACTCTGATGTCAAAGTTTCAAGACCACTAGAATACCCTCAGAAGACTAAAGTACTTACTCCGGAGGCAGAAGAGATGTTAACCCTGAAATATTCTCAACAATGCGTAGTAACTATATATAAAGAAGATAAGAATCAGAATGGAAAGAAGATTACTGAGATGAAGCTCACTGGAAAGAAGGATAGGAAGCTAAGTAAGAAGAGGGATAAGATTGAAAAATTATAGAAGGTTCTAGAGGGAGCCTCACAGAAGGAAAATTTGTAGAATTTGAGCTTCGTCGAGATATCAGAACAACGACATAGGTCACTTCGCCTTGGTGAAGCAATATAGTCGTTGGGGATGATATATCCATTTGAATGATGCTACGAATGGATGGAAAAACATTTATGGCTTGCCACCTGACCGTTGGACTGTGCCATAATGGACATAAAAAGATTTAATGAAGCCTCATACCCGTTGCAAGAAATCTGTTGTTGAGTTTCCTATTTATCCCATCGTGCCATGCACGAAGAATACTTTTGCCAAATCGAGAATTTGATCTTGCAACCTTGGTTAAGATTGTCCAGTGATCATTATGTCCTTACTTTCCATATTATTGTCATGTCTACATTACTTCGTGAACCCGGAATTAATAACCTCGTGCGTGTATGTCCGAGGAGCTTAGCACACTTGAAGAATCTGTGAAGGAAGTACTCGTTGATATCAGGACCACGAAAGTCATGTCAGAAAGAAGGAAGTCTGCAGGTATACAAGCATCATTGACATGAGGATTCCAAGATTCTCCATCGACTTCTCGTGGAGCAGAAACTTCCAGAATCACGACAGAAACGAGAACGAAGCGTAGAGATGATCTCACGAATTCTAATTTGATTCCAAGCATCTTACCTGCGTATATACCTCCTCTGAGCAGCATAGTGAATAGAGATATCATGCCTAGAGATTTTGACTATGCCTTGGTCACTGCATACCTCCCGAAAGGGATACGGGCAGTTTGCAAAGACCAGGATAAGATAGCAGCACTAAAGTTTAGTGACTTCAACCTTGGAGACCATAAATCTTATAGTATGCTCAACCCACATAAGTATCTAACCAAGATGAAAGGAAAGAATTCAAAGATTATCCCCCAGCCTTGGACTCATAACCTCATGCAGTCTACCCTGCTTAATGTTATGAAGATCCCACACTTCGGATGACATCAAGAAGTGAACGCATGTGTTAAGTTGTTGTTATCTTGTTACCATGGAGGATATTTATGGATAAAATGATGTATCATAGAGGATCTAACCTTGATCCATCGAATCACCAGGCTGAGCATGCAAGGCCCTGACCCACATGATTTTTACCCTGGAAAGACCACAGACTGAGCCTTAGCATAGAATATAAAAGATACTTATGGAAATGTTGAGAAGGGAACATGCGGCTACAAGGTAGCCTCTATTCAGAACGACACAGTATGCCTCACCTGTCAGCTGATCACAGGAAAATTAGTTTGCAAGAACCGACCAACCCAAGTCACTGGATTTGTAGTAGACCTCACAGGAAAGTGCACAGAGGGACTACAGATGAATTGGGTGCAATACTTGGTAATCCAATTGGAGATCGACTGCGGAGAAGCCCAGGACCAAGGATATGAGTTCCATTTCAGCTGGCTCCTGATCCTAATTGCTTTCATTGCATGGGAGATGCCAGAATGTTTGACCTTCTCGAACATCGAGCCATTTGAACCGTTGGCCGTGAAGTTCAGTACCCTGTGGTACTTGAATGATATGAATAAACAATGGATGTCAAATGTCATGTTTAATTGATATTATAATCAGTTGAAATTAGCGATCCAGTCTACACCACACATCACACCGATCACCCTCTACAGGTTTCAGCCCCTGATGAAGTTCAACGCAGACAGACACTTTCTCTACATCACGACATGCGCTGACGAGCACAAGCAACAATTAAATTCTTATTATAGATTAACAAAAGAAGATCTGGAGGAGATCACAAAGGAATGGTCGGCGGACCTCCCTGTTCCAGCTGACCCTGCGAAGATATCTGATGTAGACAGTCTAGAAACTGCACAGGATATACTCAGACCTAGCATGCGACAAAAGATCAGGGAAGTGCAAGACTTAAGCAATGCGTTGGTGAATACTGCTTCCATCATGCCAGATCAGGAGGGTGATGGCGAAGAGTTAGAAGAAGTCGAATAGAAGCGTAGAGATGAAAAAAAAAATTTGAAGAAGAGGAAGGGTTCACCTTAGAAAAATTCTTCCCGAAAGAAGTCCAAAGCTCCCATGACTAAGATGTAGACCACACTAACCCCAGACGACTTCAACTTCATCATTGTAGCTCTGAATGATGTTGCAATGGAGATAGTAGAGAAGCAAGAGATGAAACAAGAGGAGATGTACAGTCGGATCGAGATAGAGCTCCAAGGAGTGTAGCAGGCACTTCAATCGAAGCACACAGTCTCCACTGCACCCCTATTAGTCGGAACACCAGAAGTAGGAGATGAGNCAAATCGTGGATTCAGTCGAACCTCAAATTCGAAAAGCATAATATGAAGAAGAGCAAGCCACCTAGTCTTTGACACATGTACAGGGAGTACTTATAGAATAGCGCAGTTCCATAGAACAAGAAAAGAGTGCTCTCCAAGCAACGTGGAATGACGAGAAAGAACAACTACAAGAAGGAAAGGAATAGTTGTTGGTGGAGCAACTGGAAGTAAAGGAAGTGGTCAACAAATCACTTATCTATGTGACTGTCATTGAGGTAAATACTGAAGAAAGAATTCCACAACAGGTGGCATAACTCGCAGAAGTGATCTAGAAGCTCCAGCAGCGCATTGCAGATCTAGATCTTTGTGTAGTACCTGAGACCCCGCAAAAGATCAGAGACCAAAGAGAAATAATTTCCTCAAGCATAGTTGACAGACTAAAAGCTCTTTCCTTGGAGTGCAAGAAGCTAAGTAGCCGCAACACCCAGACATATGAGAACCTCACCGAGAACCTAGATTTATATAAATTGGAGTCGCAGCTCCAGGAGGCGAAATATGAAGTTGAATAGCTACAGACACAGATGAAGGCCCTATCACCCATAGAAAGAATGAAGAGATCTCATGAACAATGCAGGACCCAACAGTAGATCCATACGATCCAGAGCAAAGTGATGGTAGTGACTCAACAACTTAAACCAGTGCAAGATGAGGCATGTAAGTTGTTCACAGAGGTTGAAAGTTGAGGAGAAGAGCTAGAACAGGTTGTGAGTGCATAAGAACAACGCCTAGAGGGGTCTGTCAATGACGCACTCATCTAGGAGTTTTTCGAGCAAGACGTCATAGCACAACAGCAGGTCGAACCAAGCTTGAGGCCTTTGAGGAAGAATTGATCCAACCAGAGTGACTCGAGACGAGTCACAAGTGGGATTGTTGGCCCTTAACCAAGTTTTGGGAGATACTTGGTCATGTTTGACCATTCTTGGGACTTCGATAGCCTATCGAAGATGGAGCTCCAGAAAAAGCAGAGATTGTGGAATTTCGACCCACTTTTGGGTCCTTTTTGGGTTTTGGGGATAATGTAACAGGAATGGGATGTCGGCCAATGGGATTTTCCCATATTTAGGCCTATTTTGTATGTATAAATAGGTAATCTAGGCGATGTAAGTAAGAGATTACATCTATGTGATGGTAAATATTTCTATGTGCAAGTGATCTATGTGATTGAGTAGGCTTTGTGCATACTGTTGAACTTGCAGTGTTAAGTCCGAGTGATTGTAAGAGACTGGGTGCACAGATACTCGGGGAAGGAGGATCTAGTGAGGTGTGCAGATCTCCTATCCTATGAAGAGTAGGGTTTTGGTGGCTTTGTGCTTGTAACCTATTTGACTGAAGAAAATAAGGAAGAAGAGTTGGTGGACGTAGCCCTGGGGTGGGGGTGAACCACATAAATACTGTGTGTTATTCTTTGTGCTTCGACTTGAAGTGTCTATCCCTTCTTTTGCTAAGTTCTTGGACATGTTTAGATAGATCTGCTTATGATTTGTGCTTATTAGTGATGTATGAATGTTCTTCATGCTAATCTACCAGATACGATTTGTTTTACTATGGCTAAATGATGAAATACCTTAGACCTAAGTGAATGCTTTGATGCTCTATGCTATCTGCGAAGTAGAGTAATGGTTGAGTATTGATAATCTATTGGTGATAAGTGCTCTGTAAACAATATAATCACATATCTATGTCCCAACTAAGGTTGCAGACACTTGAGTCCTGCAACCACCCCTTCCTCTACCTCGACTGAGACTTCATCTGCTTCGCAGGTGTTTTCGAAAGGGCCAGTAGTTAGGGATTTGTTGGTGCGCTCTTGAGCGTTGAACCCTGGGTTTGCCCTTGTGGAAACAACAATGCATCTTTTACATATCTAAAATATTGTAGTTGAAACACCACAAGGCTATGTGGTGCAATGGTCGTAAATTTCCCATCAAACAATTGGATGAAACAAGGAAAATTTTTGATAGTGGGATAACTGCAGTATTCCAGGTTACTAATGTTTCCTCTAGGAGTGACAGAGATCCCTTAGAATATGAAAATATATACTATGGGTATTTAAATGATATACTTGAGTGTGACTTTAATTCCTTCAAATTAGTATTGTTCGATGTCAAATGGTATAGGTTACGAATGCATGAACGTGATGAGGAAAGAATTGTTATTCAACATGCCAACAGATTTCCAATGATTAAAACAATGATGTTTGAAAGAGGACATGATCGCTATGTTTTTCCAAGCCAATGTGAACATGTCTTTTAATCGAATGTTCCAGGTGAAATGGATTGGTCATTTGTTGTTAGATATGATCCAAGAGGAAGGCCAATTAAGTATTATACTCATTTACAGGAAGAATATGATATTGAAGATCAAGAATATGATTCAACATAATATCAGACAGAATCGAAAGATCATGGAGGGTCGAGAGATGAAGAAGACAAAGAATATCATGATCTACGCATAGGAGACAATATTTGAATTCCTGATGATGATGTCGATGAAAATATGCTCGAAAATTACATTGATGACTATGATGATATCATCAATCCTTTCAACATCGTTTTAGAACCAGATGATGATATGTAATGATCCCAAGCCATTATGCAAGGATCATCACTGTTTTGGTGTATTTTTAAATCTTTTTCTGAGTGAGGTATTTCGTCAAACACTTTGTTGATCTACCTTTTAGATGTGTTTATATGTGTGTATGAAACAAATAACAGAAAGAGATAACCATGGAACATACCTCAACCATATCCAATAAGATAGACAAGCCAAAACATCTCAATTCTTCTTTATTCATAAAATAGAGAAACCTGCTACAATGAAGATGCCGATCTGGAATGCTCAACAGATGGCCAAGAAGATAGACAATAGATAAGAGATGCTACAAAATGCTCCCGCTAATACAAAAGATGCCTCCAAAGGCTGAATAAGAAATGAAGATAAATACAAACAGATCTGAATGCCAAACTCTCCAGCTGAAGAATGCCACGTTCCAATAGAAGGCTGAAACCCTCAATAACTCGGCCCTGCTGCCAAAAGTGTCCAATCACCCTAATAAATATGCCAACTGATAGATCGGGTGATGGTAAGAACAACCCAGGTGACCAAATCTCCAAGATTCCTCTCAATCTCTATAGATCTGAAATCCCCCATTGAATGGTGCACCCCACTGGATGACTGAAACCCTAGATAATTCATCCCTGTTGAAGGAGGCATCCAAATGCTCTGAAACTCTCA
This sequence comes from Picea engelmannii, assembly GCA_009831015.1. NCBI lineage: Eukaryota > Viridiplantae > Streptophyta > Pinopsida > Pinales > Pinaceae > Picea > Picea engelmannii. The sequence goes on from ML778397.1 coordinate 894,465, forward strand.
AAAAATATAGATCGGGACACTGCAAGTCACTAGGTAAAGTCTCAGGGTCAGATCTGAAGTGTGACCCCTCCAAACGGACTAGATCTGGATCTCAAAAACGCCCTCCTTCTCTTCAATTCGCCCCACTGCTCAAGAAATAATCTGAGCCATAAAACTATCTCAGAAAGCA
>ML778397.1:923838-934342 GCA_009831015.1 Picea engelmannii
CATCTAGTGTATATACCACCACCAACCTAGGCTATGAGGCCACCATGGTGAAAAAACCAAGCAATAAGATTCTATATTTCTCATCCCAACCTTTCTACTCACATTCTTACCTAACCTTCTCAACACAAAGCATTACAAGAATCAGATTCATCCTATGATAGATAAGGAACTCTCTTCCACTACAACATGAAACATAAGGAATATATTCACTTTATGTACTTCATGGTCCCTTAGATATATTATTCTCTTTAGTTCTCTTTAGTGTGGATATAAAAAGATTGATCTATTGTATTCTTTCTAATAATTTCCTAAAAGAACTATATTTGTCTCTCAAGGATATAAAGAGTATATAATGGATAGTGAATGATGAACTATATTTGATTCCCACAATGTTCGAGTCAATGAAAATGATATCATTGGTGGAAATGATGGATGACATTACCTATAACTAGTAGAATGTAGGAATATTACACTTCCCATGGCATGAACATTGTACTCAACCCATGATCCCATTATTATAAAAGACTTTCCCCACCAACCTCTTACATAGATTCAAGGATTGGTTGATAAGTCAAAGAAGGTATATGGATTCATTTAAGGCACATTGTATAAAAATATGAGTTCTGAGAATGACCTTGGAGATAGAGTTCTATTGATAGTTATTAATATGGTAATATTAATATTAAAATTGCAGCCTAAAATATTTTTTTATTTTTATTTTTAAATTAATAATTGTCGTCTCCCTTTCGATGATCATAATATACCTGTGACGGATGTTCTATAAAAACAAATAAATTTTGTCATCACAAGTGCGATGACCAAAAACATTGTTGCGACACATTTGCTATATAAACAATGAACTCTTGTCATACATGCGATGGATGTGCTATAAGAATAAAGAAATGTTGTCATCGCAAGTGCGACGACAACAAACATTGATGCGATGCATTTTCTATAGAAACAACGAACTCTTTTCATACCTACGACGGATGTGATATAAAACAAATAAATGTTGTCATCGCAAGGGCGACGACATAAAAAGTTGTTGCGATGCATTTCCTATATAAATAAAGAAATGTTGTCATCCAAGTGCGACGAAAGAAAAAGTTGTTGCGATGCATTTGCTATATAAAAAATTAAAATAACATTGATGCGATGCATTTTCTATAGAAACAACGAACTCTTTTCATACCTGCGACGGATGTGATATAAAACAAATAAATGTTGTCATTGCAAGGGCGACGACATAAAAAGTTGTTGCGATGCATTTCCTATATAAATAAAGAAATGTTGTCATCCAAGTGCGACGAAAGAAAAAGTTGTTGCGATGCATTTGCTATATAAATAATTAAAATCGTCGTCGCATGTGTGACGACATGTTGGTTTCACTTAGATTTCCTATATTGTCATAGTGGCGACGATATTTCTTTTTTTGTCGCAATTGTGAGAAGTTCCCTAGGGTCGTCACTCTTGCGACGTTAATTCAAGTTCATCGAAATGGCCACGTCCCATGATACGATGTTTCAGAGACTCAAGATTCGTCGCAATATCCACGACATAACGTCACAAGAGCGTCGAAATAGCCGTTGCAAAATGACCCAAATTTGCTAGTGCGTTAATCTCTTAGGGCACAAAACAAACCACATAAGTTGTAAGATGGGCATTGAAATCCTACTATATAGTGGTCCATCAAAATCACTAGGGTTTATTTCCCTTAGATCACTAGCCTATGAAATGTACCCTAGGACCATTGAACTCTTATACTTTCTCATATGATCTAAAGTTATAAACACAAGATGTCTTTTATATGGGTTTGAGTAGTCAACTATTGTTGAAGTTTTACTTGTACAACTAGCAATTATGATTCTTCTTTATTATTATAATAATTTTTATACAACTAGCAACTATAATATTGATCTTTCCAACTCGCCCTTCCTTACCTTCTGGAAAACCCAATTTTTTCCCACATGAGTTGTGTCGTTGACCCTTTCCATGCCTCCGGGTGCCTATCTTTTCAACTTGCCTTTGTGTGCAGTAGCAAAACCCCATGTTTGTGTTGGCTTTGGGAAACCCCAAGTTTCTTCACCTCCACCTTATCCTCTTAATATCCGCCTTATCCTCCATGTCGACCAGCTCGACCTCTTCTTCTTTCACCATAGCCACCTCTTTTTATATAGTCACCAAACCCTCTTCACTTTATGTGCACTCTCAGGTGCCTTTCCCCCTTTGATGAGAACACCTTGTGTGGCACCTACTCCAATACCCACCATGACTGCAGTGGGTGTTGCAAGGCCCAGAGCATAGGGACAAGCTATAACCATGACATATATGCCAAACTGAAGAGAAAGCTCAAACTCATCCATGGAAGAAGGGATCCAAGACTTGGGGTATGAACCAATCTTGCTTACTACAAACCATGCTATCCAGGTAGTAAAGGAGATAACAATAACCTAAAAAATAGTGAACAAAGGTAACCATGCTTAGTTTCAAAAGAAGAATTCTACATGAGCTAGGTTCAACCAAACTGCTAAAGGATCATTTTTTACTTAACTGTGGAAGAATAAGAACTTTGAAATCTAAGGACAGATGACTCATCTGTGGAAGAAATAACTAAAGAAAATAAGGCAATGTTTGTTTAATTTCCTGTGTGAATGAAAGAACTAAATAAAATAATCCATGCAAGGTAAAAATGACACTAAAGCAAGTGTGTTGAAGTAAGCAAGTGCATTTGCATATGCACCAAAACTTATAGATATTTTTAGTTCACATATTTTGATTGAATATACATGTGGGAGTTTGAATCCCCATTCTTGTTTATCATGGCTTCTCAGGTCTCTTCCACCCCTGTTGGCACAAGGGCAGACCCAAGGTTCAATGCTCAAGAGTGCACCAACAAAACCCTAACTATCAACCCTTTCGACAACACTTGCGAAGAAGATGAAGTATCACCCGAGGTAGATGAAGGGGTGGTTGCAGGACTCATATGTATGCAACCTTAGCCGGGACATCGATATGTGATTACAACACCTTAACAAATCACTTAGCAGTTACAGTTCATCAGTATTTAACTGGTATCTACTTCGCAGATAAAACCCTAATTACAGAGCATCGCAGTTTTCACCAAGATCTAGCATATTCAAGCACTAAGAACACTCACATAGGTTAGATCTAGCATTCATCCATATTATTAAGCAAAAAACATTAAGCTATCTATCTATGATTCATCTATATCAAAGCACTTAAGCAAGTAAACACATAAACACATCAATACATCGCACAAAGCATAGAAACACAAGATATACGTGGTTCACCCCCATCCTGGGGATACGTCCACCAACTCTTCTTCTCTTTTATTATCTTTGGTCAATGAGATACATGCATGGAGTCACGAGATCCTACTCCGCATAGGACATGATATCTGTGTGCACCTCACCAGATCCTCCTTCCCCAAGCTAGGTTACAACACAAAACTTCTACTCAATATCTTACAGTCACTTGCACTTATCCTTGCAAGTCTCACACAACATGCACAAAGCATGTACACTATTACTTTCACTTAGCAGTTGGTATCACACACTTGTTCCTTTTCACTTAGAATCACATACACCCTTTACTTACATCGCCTAGATTTCTATTTATACATTACAAAAGAGGCCTAAACATGGGTAAACCCATGGGACACCATCCCCGTACTCATTAAATAAGCCCAAAACCCAAAAATCCCTAAAAAGGGGCCGAGATCCCACGATCTCCGCTTCGACTTGCGCTCCTCCTTCGAAATCCTGTCGAAGTCCCAAAAGTAGGTCAAACATGAGCAAGGATCCTCAAAATTGCTCAAGGGCCAACATGCCCCCAACGCTCACCTGTGATTCATCCCGAGTCACTTTGGTTTGGGTAGCTCTGCTTCAAAATCCTCGAGATTGGCTCGAGATGATTTGACCTATTGCTTCGCCAAGGTCTCTTGCTCAGTGAACTCTTGGATAACTTATTCTTTGACAGGTCCCTCTAAGAGTTGTTCACCTGTAGTGATGACTTGTTCCAGTTCTTCTCCTCGGACTTCAATCTCTACGAATAGTTAGCAAGACTCATCCTGAATTGGTTGGAGTCTTTGATTCACTTCCATTACTTTTCTCTGAATGGTGTGGACATGTTGTTGAGTAGTGTGTTGTTCTTGGGATCGCTTCATCCTTTTGATTGTTGACAGGGGCTTCAACTATGCTTGTACTATTTCTACTTGTTGCTTTGCCTCCTCGAGTTGTGACTCCAGTGCCTTCAGTTTAGGATACTCAGTGAGTCTCTCATAAGTCTGGGCACTGCAATCACTTAGTTGTTTACATTCCATGGTGAGGGCCTTAATTTTCTCAACCGTTCTTCAAGTAGTTTCTTCTCTTTGATCTCGCACATCCTGCAGAGTGTTGGGAATTGTTCGTAGCTCCAAATCTGTGATTCTTTGTTGAAGCTACTAGATAGCTTCAACAATATGTGCTACTTGTTGTTCCACTGGGTCTTCCTCCTTTTTCTCTAAGCTTGTCATAGAGCGAAGTGATCTGTTGACTGCTCCTCTTATTCCAACTTGCTCCATGAGCAACTGTTCTTTCACATGCTGGATTTGTGCTCTATCTTATTCAAACTTAGTTTGGAAGGTAGCCTTCCCCTTCTGTGCAACTCGACATTGCTCTACCATTTCCTCTTGTGCTTGCTTCAAGGACACTATGGTCTGTTCTTTCTCTTCTTGCACTCGATGAAGGCGGGCTTCAGTTGCATCATCTAGTCTGTGTAGTTGGGCAGGCTCATCTCCAAACTCTGGTTCTTCTGATGGCGGGGGTGCAATGGATACTACGCGACTGGAGTGAAGGGCCTGTTGTACCCCTCTCAGCTATGTTGTGATTTTTTCCTACAAGGCTTCTTGCTTGGCTTCATTGTTCTGCAAAATGTACCCCAAAGCATTTGATATGGTGGTGATGATGAAATCAAAGTCATCAATCATGAGTATAGTCTGAAGCTTCGACTTGCTTTCTTTGTATTTATTCCACGATGTAGGTTTTGTGGGGGAAACCTTCCTTTTCTTCGATGGATCTGCATCATCAAGGGGATTCTGTGGCGAGGTTACTTCACCTTGCTCCTTCTTATCTTCTTCCCCTTCTTTTTCTTATTTCTCCTCTTTGTCCACTTCGTCACCTCCTCCTCCGCCAGGTGAATCTGAGGCAGTCGCTTTTGAGGCACTGCTCAATTCTTGTACATCTTATTTCTTCTTCCTTCTGCTACTGTTGGGTGCATTATACTCCACATATGTAACTACCGGGCTTCCAATGAGGTTTGGGTCAGACAATTCTGCCTTCGCGACTGGTATAAGGAACTCTGCAGGCCATTCCTTAGTGATTTCTTCCAGGTCCTCCTCGATGAGCTTATAGTATGACTGAAGATCTTCTTTATTCTCATATGTGCACACGGTGATATATATGAAATGCCTATCTATGAGAAACTTCATAAGGGGTGTGAACCTATCTAGAGTGTTTGGCGTCATTCAGGGGAATGATTCAATAACCCTTTTTCAGCTGCAGGTAGTACGTATGTAATACTGCGTTCGACTGCCACTATTTTCCCATGTTGCTTGACTGCGAGAGCGTGGTGAACTTCACAACAAGTGGTTTGAATGACTCAATGTATGGGAAGGTCTCACCTTCCAACATCTCCCAAGCTATAAACGTGATGAGGATAAACAACCAGCTAAAGTGGAACTCGTAGCCCTGATCTTGAGCTTCGCAGCAATTGACTTCTAGCTGGTTGACTAAGTACTTGGCCCAGTTCATTTGTAATCCCTCCATGCACTTTCCTGTGAGGTCAACCACAAACCCTATGACCTACGTGGGTCTGTTCTTTCAGACCAGCTTACCAATAATCAAATGGAAAGTGAGGCGCACTACACCATTCTGAATGGAGGCTACCTTATAGCCTCGTGTCCCCTTCTCTACATTGCCATAGATTTCTTTAGTTCTCTGTGCCAGGGCGTGATTTGCAACCTTCCCTGGGTAGAAGTCCTGTGGATCGATTCCTTGCATGCTCAATCTAGTGATCTTATGGATCAACACCATATCGATGGTAATACGCCTGTCTAACCATAAATAATTGTCGTGGAAGCATGACAACAGGAGCTTAACACACACATTAACCTCCTTATGCCTTCCAAAGTGTGTAATTTTCATGACATTAAGGATAGTGGACTACGTGATGTTCATGGTCCATGGCTGGGGAATTATATTTGATCTATTTACCTTCGTCTTAGTCAAGTACTTGTGAGGCGCGAGCATGCCATAGGTCTTGTGGTGCCCTATATTATAGTCACCGATCTTTAAGGTTGGAATCCTCTCCAACTACGGTCTGACTGCGTGTATCCCCTTTGAGAGGTACGTCATGATGACTATGTAGTCGAAGTCCCTTGGGACACTATCATGATTCACCGCACCGACTAGAGGCAGGATGTAATTGGGTAGAACAGACTGGATTAACTTCATATTCGCTAAGTCATCTCTGTGCTTGGTTCTTTTCTCATCGATGAAGATTGAACTCCTGTGGACATCACTCTCTCTACCATAAGGTCGAATAGAACTTCTTCGATGAATTTCTCTACATCACTGAGCTTGTCCGACATACATGCTCAGATTAGATAACTCAGGTGGATGAATGAATTCTCAAAGCAATGGAACATGTGTCAATCTCAATAAACAGAGCACGGTAGCAATGATTTCTCTTGTTGGCTCGGATATAATTCACAAAAGTGTTCTCGATGTAACAGTCAACGGAATAATTAGACATTGATGTAACAGATGTTCTCCAACAAACAAGAGGCCTTCATCAATGCAGTTATGTCCGTTATAGCGCGGTCCCAACGGTCTGATGGCAAGCTTTCTGGTCATAATTTCTATTCTAACCGTTCAGGGCGTCGGGATAATGGTTATAATGCTTTCAATGACTATATCGCTCCACCATGGTGAAGTTCCATGTTGTGTTGTTATGATATCCCGACACAGTTCCAGTTTTTCAAACCTTCCTTCTACAAAGTTGCCTCAGGAACCTCCTACAGTTTTTCTAGCTTTTCTTTCTTCTTACTGAGATTTCTATCCTTTTTCCCTGTGATATGCATTACTGGGTTCCTCTTCCCATTCTGATTCTTATCTCTTCTTGGCATAGTAGCTTCACATTGTTGAGATTCTTTCATAGGGTTCAAGGGAAATACTTCTTCTCTGTCTGGGGTAGGTGCTTTGTTCTTCTGTGAGTCTTCTTGTGTTTTTTCAACTTTGACATCCAAGTTTCTGGTTTTAAATAGCTTCGATTTGTTCTCTTGTTATTCAATCAAGTGCGTTATCCTCCTAGTCATGAAATATTTTAATTCTTGCTTCTTTTGTTCTAAGACTTCCTCTTCTTTTCTTCTGGTCTGATTTCTCTCAATCCAGGGTTTTCCTAATAATATAGAAAATGGGGCGTTGTTCTCAATAAATTTAACAACCTCAAAATCTTCCTCTGTCATAGTTCCATGAGCACTCATAACTATCTGTGTGAGTCTTCCACATAGGATTATCAACTTTCCTCTAAATAATCCTATTCCTCCTAATGAAGGAATCATAGCAGGCTTTCCTAAAATTTCCCAGGTTCTTTCTATCATAATATTCACCCGTGTTTCCTCATCTAGAACACAGTTTATGTCGAAGTCTTCTATTCTTGTTTCTATGCACTCTTTTTCTTTGAATATCTCTGATAAGTTGATATTTCGGTGATCATTTAGGGTTTCTTTCATTTGTAGTAATACAGTCTCTAATTATTTCTGGGGTTCTATCGTGGTCTTAGTGTCTTGATATTCCTCAGGGTTTTCTTGTCTCATATTCATTCTTTCAACCTTAGCAATCATTCTAGGGATATCCAAAACTTCATGATCCATAGCTTGACAACAAAGACAACTAGGTATTCTACCAGAGCATTCCTTAGCAAGATGTCTCGATCTTCTGCAATTATAACAAATAGTTAATCTTCTTTTTCTTTGAAATGATCCCCAACCTTTCCTGTACTGTGCACTAGGATAATAGTAGCTAACCTGCAAAAAATTCTTTCTAGGTTCCTGCATCCATTTGTTAGTCGAAACATTCTTTCTATGCATAGGAATAATATATATTTCATTATTTATATCAGATCTACTCATATCAAACCTTCTTTCATCTAGTTGTGCCCTACTTTTCAAGCTAGGACAAAATTTATCAAACATACCTAGATCCATACTTTTGAAAAAACAAATTCCACTTATCTTCCCTTTTTCAATAAAAAATTTTCACTGTTCTTATCTTTAACAAAGCACAAAGCCTTCATATCTTACCTTTTTTATTTAGATCTGACTTTTCTTCTTAGCACAGAGCTTCACGAGTTAATTAGACTACTGTGCACTAAAGCAACAGATCTACGCACAAATATTTCTTTTCTTCAGTTCCTACCAATCACAGTTTCAGGTTCTGGCAACATAACCATTTGTTGGCATAGGGGCAGACCCAGGGTTCAACACTCAAGAGCACACCAACAAAACCCTAACTACCGACCCTTTCGTCAACACCTGCGAAGGAGATGAAGTCTCACCTGAGGTAGAGGTAGTGGTGGTTGCAGGACTCAGATGTCTGCAACCTTAGCTGGGACATCGATATGTGATTACAACACCTTAACAAAGCACTTAGCAGTTACAATTCATTAGTATTTAACCAGTATCTACTTCGTAGATAAAACCCTAATTACAGAGCATCACAGTTTTCACCCAGATCTAGCATATTCAATAAATAAGCACATTCACATAGGTTAGATCTAGCATTCATCCATATTATTAAGCACAAAGCATTAACAAATCTATCTATCATTCATCTATATCAAAACACTTAAGCAAGTAAACACATAAACACATCAATACATTGCACAAAGCATAGCAACACAAGATATACGTGGATCATCCCCAGCCTGGGGCTACGTCCACCAACTATTCTTCTCTTTTATTATCTTTGGTCATTTAGATACATGTATAGAGCCACAAGATCCTACTTCACATAGGACAGGAGATCTGCGCACACCTCACTAGAGCCTCCTTCCCCGAGCTAGGTTACAACACAAAACTTCTACTCAATCTCTTACAGTCACTTGCACTTAGCCTTGCAAGTCTCACACAACATGCACAAATCATGTACACTATCACTTGGACTTAGCACTTGGTATCACACACTTGTGCCTTTGCACTTAGTATCACATACACCCCTTACTTACATTGCCTAGATTTCTATTTATAAATTACAAAAGAGGCCTAAACATGGGTAAACCCATGGGCTGACATCCCCATACCTGTTACATAATCCCAAAACCCAAAAATCCCTAAAAAGGGGCCGAGATCCCGTGATCTCCGCTTCGACTTGTGCTCTACCTTCGACAGCTTGTCAAAGTCCCAAAAGTAGGTCAAACATGACCAAGGATCCTCAAAACTTGGTCAAGGGACAACAACCCCCTTCTTTGAACATGAGTGCATAATTTCTTATGTACTTAGTTTAGTCACAATTGGGATGTACTTCAAATTTTAACACCCATATATATGTATATGAGACTGATTATGTCATATTAATATATTTTGGCCATGGTTTCTTACATGATGTTGTATTCAAGACTTCTTCATTGTCTCACTATTTATATCATGAGTTATCTCAACGAGTATGGGTATTCCTACCTTGTTCCATTGAGATCATGTAGCTCACCACCTTGTGACCCTTTTGTTGACAAGTAATTTTTTGTGGCCTCTTCGATGGTTGCACCTCTATTTTTTTCCTGTGGTATTTTTATTTGTGACATGGATATGGATATTTATTTTGTGCCTCTATTTTTTTCCTAGTAGTACTGCACACATAGTAATCTATCAAGAAATTATTTCTTTGCTTAAAACCTTTTGCTCCTTCCCATAGCTAGTTTTCATTGAAGTTGAAATTCTTGCATTTCATTTTCACTACTGCATATGGACAAATTATTCCACAAAAAATTTCCACGCTTCCACTAGTCTTATATTTTTTTTAAACAGGGCGGGATTTTTGTCGCTACTTCCACGAAAGTTCGTCGCAATATCGACGAAAATCTTAATTTAACCTAGTCGGGATTGTGACAAACTTTTGTGACACTAGCGACGAAAATTTTGTCTATCTCATTTGTCGGTGTTAACAACTAGTTGACTATTTTATTTATATATACATGACTTTAAGAGACTCTGCGACACAGTTGCTATAGTTGCGACATTGTTCTTGGCTTTTGTTTGAGCTGTTTATTTTTTCCGTCACCCACCAGTTGAACAAATCCAATTCTCTATCTACATAGCTTGGATTTTGAACTTGCAAGGTTAGTATGTTATTTTTTATTGATGTACTCATTTAACTTGTAATTTTTTTTTCAAATGTCCAAATTGCATTTAGCTTATTTTTTCCTTGATAATATATTTATATAATATGTG
>ML778397.1:951046-962643 GCA_009831015.1 Picea engelmannii
ACATGCTTACAATATTTGGTTGATTAGTGCCTTGATTATTTGTAGGGGATATATATATTACAATATATTAGAATATTAGAATATTACAATGTAATAGTAATGCCATATTACAATATTACAATGTAATAGTAATGCCATATTACAATGTAATATCGCATTACCATATTACATTGTAATATGGCATACAATATGGTATACCATATTTGATGTAATTTTTCTTTTTAAAACTTAAAGTCATCGTGGCATTATCGACGCAAGTTCGTCAGAATTTGCCACGAATATTCATCGCATATACATCATGTGCATTGTAAGTTATTGGCTTGGCATAACTTTTCATCCCAATTGCGACGAAGTTTCATCGTAATTACCACATTTCTTCGTTGTTATTTTGACGATAGTTCGTCGTAATTGTGACGATGCATAGGGTTAACCGATATTAAATGTGGTGACAAGTGGAGAGCTATTTTTGTCAATGTTTCCACGCACACTTGGATCGTGGATATAGCGACGAAATTATTTCGACGAAAAAAAATATTGGCTTTCATGGAAATTGCGACGGATAAGTGTGACAATACCAACGAAAAACCGTCGCAAATTTTCTCATATGTACTAGTGTTTCCTCTTTCATGGTTTAAAGAGTCGAGTGAAAACGCCATCAGTTTCACGACCACTCCTTTGAGTAACAACAACCTAAAATCAAGTGCTAATTAAAATTTATCTAGAAACTTTTCTAGGGCTCTTCAAAGCCATCTTAGCTTAGGTGTAGAGCTTTGGAAAAGGATTGTGAGAATAACTTTCCAAAGATTCTAAAAAAACATAAATCCTTGAGTTAGGGAGTGAAATCCAGTTTCTATATCACTGACTTTGGGAAGCCCTTCTAACACAAGGGTCAATCACGAGATCGCATTGGGGTCCTCAGAGTAATTTACCCTGCTTTGTTAGTCTTGGTGTCAACTGTCGACTATCCCCCCTCTGCTTTGTTATAGTAGGTGGTACCATAGAGGCCATAATATTATAGACTTCCTACACAAGGTGACAACACAAGGAAGGTGGTGTTGTACCTGGGATCGACATTGGCTAGACTCACTCAGACTCCTTGGAGGGTTGCCCATTGCTTGGTGAGGTAACTTGCACCAGGGAATTAGTTTGTTAAGCAGGTTGTCAACGTAACTTTCCCACCCGCCGAAACGCAGCCCCTTCGCGGATTGATTCTGCGATGTTGGATTCCATCACCAACTAGTGCTTCTTTGTGAGAAGGTTTGTTTGCATGCTTGACTCCTAGATTAATTAACGTGTGTTGATTTTTCTCCTTAGTTGGCCTTAGGATTGAGTTTGTGTCTAATGGCATCAGTTCCGGGTTATTTCCTCATTTGATCAATACAAAATATGGATACCAATAAAATAAAAGGTAATAAAGAGGTAACAAATAGGTCATACCTAACTTACTCTTATAATTCTCCAACATTGTTCTTTACACTTAGTGCAACAAATGCCAAATGGAATGGTTTACACAAGGTCAGTGGAGAATGTTATTGGAAAATTTAAAATATTATCATAAACCCACATCTCACATATTTGTACATGCACCATAGATTCATAATCTTTCATGAAGAGGTCCAAGAGAAATGCCTCCATTTAAAATTGCCCACATCAGAATTGTCCATGTCCTTGATGGAAATATATTAAATTCCCTTGAATATATTTTAGTCCTTGTCCTGGTTAAAAAGGATGATCCCATTCTGGAAGTGGTCAAAGACTACTTTTATCCCCCCTCTATCTGGTAAATTCTACTTCTTATACTATCCTTCCCCTACAATAGGGAGTGTTGTGTCCCTTTTCTCGAAAATAAGTGAGGTTCCTCTTCTTTCTCCCAACATTCTCCCAACCACTTGGACAGTAATACATGCAGCCTCAAAACTAATGTTTAGGGAAACTAGAATCCTATGACAATAATCCAAAAAAGACAACGGTTCCATAAATCCTATGCCAGGAATCCAACAAACATGACGGTTCCTCAATCCCCGCTCAGGGCATAAAAGACTAACATAGTAACATTCTTGAGTTCTGTTAGGTGATGAAATCTTGTTTAGGCATGGAATAGGTGACCAAATTATCCATCTTCTCTCGAGGCATGGTTTCGCAAATTGGCCCCTAAATCCAAATGTTACATTGCTTGTTATTGAGCAAAGCACTAGTTATCAAAATCGATGAAAAAAACTACTTCTGAGGGGTTGGAACTAGGAGTGAGGGGTGATCTAGATAAAATACTATCCCAGGAAGCCATCGGAGTTGTCGGTTCCTCAATCTGAGTCTCGTTTTTCGTTTTATGCCCAGTTGCAAGTCACATCCCAAACCATTTCGGGGACTCTTGGCAATTCCTCCTTTGGGCATAAAATCCTAACGAACCAGCATTTTTGAACTCCATGAGATTTTGCATGCTTGTTTAGGCATGGAATAGGTGACCACATTTTCCATATGCACCAGAGGCATGGTTTCGTAAATTGGACCCCTAAATCCAAATGTTGCATTGCTTCTTACTGAGAAAAGCACTAGTTATCGAAATCGATGAAAAAAACAAATTCCGAGGGGTTGGAACCAAGAATGAGGGGTGATCTAGCTAAAGTCCTATGCCAGGAATAAAATAGAGACAATGGTTCCTCAATCTAAGTCTCGATTTTTTTTTTATGCCCAGTTGCAAGTCTCATCCCAAACCATTTCAAGGACTCTTGGCCAATTCCCGCTCAGGGCATAAAAGACTAATGGAGCAATGTTTTTGAGTTCCGTGAGATGTTGCAAGCAAGTTTAGTCATGGAATAGGTGACTAAATTATCCATCCACTCCCGAGGCTTGGTTTTGTAAATTGGCCCTTTAATCCAAATGATGCATTGCTTCAAACTGAGAAAAACACTAGTTCTCGAAATCAATGATTAAAGCAAGTTCTGAGGCATGGCGCCCATGAATGAGGTGTGCTCTAGATTAAATCATATACCAGGAATCCATCAAAGTTGACGGTTACTCAATTCGAGTCTCAATATTCATTATATGCCTAGTTGCAAGTCGCATCCCAAACCATTTCGGGGACTCTTGGCCAATTGCTCCTGAGGGCATAAAAACCTAACGGAGCAACATTTTTGAGTTCCATTAGATGATGCAAGATTTTTTAGGCATGGACTAGGTGACTATATTTTCCATCCTCTCCTGAGGCATAGTTTCATAAATTGGACCCCTTAATCCAAATGTTGGTTTGCTTGAAACTGAGAAAAACACTAGTTCTCAAAATCAATGAGTAAAGAAACTTCTGAGGCATGGCACCCGAGAGTGAGGGGTGCTCTAACTGAAATCCTATCCCAGGAATCCATTGGAGTCAACGGTTCCTCAATCCGAGTCTCAGTTTTCATTTTATGCCCAGGTGCAATTCGCATCCCAAACCATTTTGGGGACTCTTTGCAATTCCTCCTCCGGGCATAAAAGCCTAACGAAGCATCGTTTTTGAGATCCATGAGATTTTGCATGATTTTTTAGGCATGGACTAGGTGACCACATTGTCCATTCTCTCTCAATGCATGGTTTTGTAAATTGGACCCCTAAATCCAAATGTTGCATTGCTTCTTACTGAGCAAAGCACTAGTTATCGAAATCGATGAAAAAAACAACTTCCGAGGGGTTGGAACCGAGAGTGAGGGGTGATCTAGCTAAAATAATATGCCAGGAATCCAACAGAGATGAATCTTCCTCAATATGAGTCTCGGTTTTCATTTTATTCCCAGTTGCAAGTCGCATCCCAAACCATTTCGGGGACTCTTGGCCAATTCCCGCTCATGGCGTAAAAGACTAATGGAGTAACTTTTTTGAGTTCCATGAGATGTTGCAATCTTGTTTAGGCATGGACTAGGTGACCAAATAATCCATCCGCTCCCAATTCATGGTTTCGTAAATTGGCCCCTTAATCCAAATGCTGCATTGCTTCAAAATGAGAAAAACACTAGTTCTCGAAATCAATGATTAAAGAAACTTCTGAGGCATGGCACCCATGAGTGAGGGGTTCTCTATATGAAATCCTATCCCAGGAATCCATTAGAGTCGACGGTTCCTCAATCTGAGTCTCGATATTCGTTATATTCCCAGTTGCAAGTCGCATCCCAAACCATTTCGGTGACTCTTGGCCAATTGCTCCCGAGGGCATAAAAACCTAACAGAGCAACATTTTTGAGTTCCATGAGATGATGCAAGATTTTTTAAGCATGGAATAGGTGACTATATTTTCCATCCACTCCTGAGGCACGGTTTCATAAATTGGACCCCTTAATCCAAATGTTGGTTTGCTTCAAACTGAGCAAAACACTAGTTCTCGAAATCAATGAGTAAAGCAACTTCCAAGGCATGGCACCTGGGTGTGAGGGGTTCTCTAGCTGAAATCCTATGCCAGTAATCCATTGGAGTCGACGTTTCCTCAATCCAAGTCTCAGTTTTCATTTTATGCCCAGTTGCAAGTCGCATCCCAAACCATTTCGGGGACTCTTGGCAATTCATCCTCGGGGCATAAAAGCCTAATGAAGCAACATTTTTGAGATCCATGAGATTCTGCATGCTTTTGTAGGCATGGACTAGGTGACCACATTTTCCATCTTCTCCCGAGGTATGGTTTCATAAATTGGACCCCTAAATCCAAATGTTGCATTGCTTCTTACTAAGAAAAGCACTAGTTATCAAAAGCGATGAAAAGAACAACTTCCGAGGGGTTGGATATGGGAGTGAGGGGTGATCTAGCTAAAATCCTATGCCAAGAATACAATAGAGATGATGGTTCATCAATCAAAGTCTCGGTTTTCGTTTTATGCCCAGTTGCAAGTCGCATCCCAAACCATTTCGGGGACTCTTGGCCAATTCCCACTCAGGGCATAAAAGACTAACGGAGAAACATTTTTGAGTTCCATGAGATGATACAATATTGTTTAGGCATCGACTAGGTGACCAAATTATCCATCCTCTCCTGAGGCATGGTGTCGTAAATTGGCCCCTTAATCCAAATATTGCATTGCTTCAAACTGAGAAAAACACTAGTTCTTGAAATCAATGATTAAAGCAACTTTTGAGGCATGGAACCCATGAGTGAGGGGTGATCTAGATGAAATCCTACCCCATGAATCCATTGGAGTCGACGGTTTCTCAATCCGAGTCTTGATATTCATTATATGCCTAGTTGCAAGTTGCATCCCAAACCATTTTGGGGACTCTTGGCCAATTGCTCCTGAGGGTATAAAAACCTAATGTAGCAACATTTTTGAGTTTCGTGAGATGCTACAAGATTTTTTAGGCATGGACTACGTGACTGTATTTTCTATCCGCTCTTGAGGCACAGTTTGATAAATTGGACCCCTTAATCCAAATGTTGGTTTGCTTGAAAGTGAGGAAAACACTAGTTCTAGAAATCAATGAGTAAAGAAACTTTCGAGGCATGGAACCTGGGAGTGAGAGGTGATCTAGCTATAATCCTATCCTAGGAATCCATCAGAGTCGACGGTTCCTCAATCCGAGTCTCGGTTTTTGTTTTATGCCCAATTGCAAGTCGCATCCCAAACCATTTCGGGGACTCTTGGCAATTCCTTCTCTGGGCATAAAATCCTAACGAAGAAACATTTTTTGTTTCCATGAGATTTTGCATGCTTGTTTATGCATGGACTAGGTGACCACATTGTCCATCCGCTCCCGATGCATGGTTTCATAAATTGGACCCCTAAATCCAAATGTTGCATTGTTTCTTACTAAGCAAAGCACTAGTTATCGAAATCGATGAAAAAAACAACTTCTGAGGGGTTGGAACTGGGAGTGAAGGGTGCTCTAGCTAAAATCTTATGCCAGGAATCCAACGGAGATGACAGTTCCTCGATCCGAGTCTCGGTTTTCATTTTATGCCCAGTTTCAAGTCGCATCCCAAACCATTTCGGGGACTCTTGGCCAATTGCTCCTGATGGCATAAAAACCTAATGGAGCAACATCTTTGAGTTCCGTGAGATGCTACAAGATTGTTTAGGACTGGACTAGGTGACTATATTTTCCTTCACTCCCGAGACACGGTTTCATAAATTGGACCCCTTAATCCAAATGTTGGTTTGCTTCAAACTGAGCAAAACACTAGTTCTCAAAATCAATGAGTAAAGCAACTTTTGAGGC
This sequence comes from Picea engelmannii, assembly GCA_009831015.1. NCBI lineage: Eukaryota > Viridiplantae > Streptophyta > Pinopsida > Pinales > Pinaceae > Picea > Picea engelmannii. The sequence goes on from ML778397.1 coordinate 957,218, forward strand.
CTGGAACCTGGGAGTGAGGGATTATCTAGCTGAAATCCTATGCTAGGAATCCATAGGAGTCGATGGTTCCTCAATCCGAGTCTCGGTTTTCATTTTATTCCCAGTTGCAAGTCACATCCCAAACCATTTCAGGGACTCTTGGCAATTCATCCTCGAGGCATAAAAGACTAACAGAGCAACATTTTTGAGTTCCGTGAGATGTTTCAAGCTTGTTTAGGCATGGAATAGGTGACCAAATTATCCATCTTCTCTCAAGTCATGGTTTCGTTGATTGGACCCCTTAATCCAAATGTTGCATTGATTCAAATTGAGAAAAACACTAGTTGTCCAAATCAATGAGTAAAGAAACTTCCAAGGCATGGCACCCAAGAGTGAAGGGTGGTCTAGCTGAAATCCTATCCCAATAATCTATCAGAGGTGATGGTTCCTCAATCCGAGTCTCGATATTCATTTTATGCCCAGTTGCAAGTCGCATCCCAAACCATTTCGGGGACTCTTGGCCAATTGCTCCTGAGGGCATAAAAACTAACTAAATTCTACATGTCTCTGTCAACTAACTACTATATCTTACTGTCTTGAAAGAAGACTGAACCAATTTCAACTACACATTGAGTTTAACAACCACTACTTACTACATAAAAATGTGGGTTGCACTATTGTTAACCATTTCCATAACTAACTTATTCTTCAACTTGGATTGAAAAAAAATAATATTTGTATAGTTCTACTCTTGGCTTGCCTTAGACATATTTCCAACTAAAGCACCCAATATTTGAAACACACCAACTGATGGTTGGATTTCTTACTCCATAGCATTGACCCTCATCTTCAATGGATATTTCTTATAAAAATTCTAATTTTCACAAATCCAACAAACAACAACCTTACTACTATTTTTTTCTTAGATCCATATGATAAATTTATCATGTCCTTAGTGTTATCACATTAATATGTCCTTAATATGTCCAAAATCAAGAGGGATATCACATTAAATTAGGTGGTTGACCACTAATATTAGTAATTTCACCCTAGTCTAATTGTGCATCCAAAACTAAAGATACAAAAATTTTATTTAGAACTTTGAATATAGAAAATAAAGTTCATAAATTAGAACTAGGATTATGATGGACTACTAACTAACAACATGTGCACATGCAACTGAAGGTACAACCAAACAGGTACATGTCAGGTATTTCTTCGTTGAGTGAGGAAATCTTAGGACAAATAGAGGGAAATGCGACTGCATCTAGTAGATATGATAAGAAAACAAGGACCAGAGGTGAAAAAGTCAGAATAAAATTTTGTAGACGTATGAAATTGTTTCTTGCCAAGGGAGGATCATGCTCTTATGATGATGAGAGCATAGGAGACATAGAGGTTCCACTGAGGTATAAGCATCTGGTGAAACAATGGGTACCTAAGGAATTATCTCCTATAGATGTTGACTTCGTTGTCAACAATAGGACATATCACATTGCACCATCCTCCCTTCATGGCTTGGGGATATTTTCCATGGATGGAATAATTGTAAAATATAATACAGTAACTGAATTTATGGACTATGTCGGACCGTGTTACAATTATAACGATTGGATGTGGCTGGTCCAATACATGCGAAGTATGTGGAGATATGAAATCGCCGCAAATTATATACAACTAATAAACAAGGATAAAAATAAGAGAGCGACTATCTATATTGATGGAAGGCCTAAAGCTTCCGGTAATATTGCAGGGTTTAGAAACAACACACGACCTGGGACAACAAACAAACAACCGAATTGCATATATGAGGGACATGAAGAGAATCGGGTAGTCCTGTGCACAATAAAAAAGATATCTCCTGGGGAAGAGTTATTAGTGGATTACCATTTGAATTGAATAGAAACATTGACTAATAGTGTGCAGGTTCTTATGCAACACCTCTTTAAGAAACCTTCACATATTGCATTATATTTTTTATTATCTTTAACATTGTTGTAAATATTATCTTTAACATTGTTTTTTTGTTATCATTAAGAATTTTTTAAATATTTGGGGGTTTTAAGTATATTATAATGTGGCAGGATGATCGTGGAAAAGGGCCAGCCACAGAACATGTAAATGATTATCAATTTCTACTTTCATTTTATGTTATTTTTATTATTTGCTTATATAATTTTATTGAAATAACATTGTTTTTGTTGAAATTATATGTAGTTTGCAGGCCATGTTGATCATGATTTCGCCGATGAGGAGGGGTTTTATTCATCCGCTGATCCAATGGTATTAATAAAAAAATATATCATTAAAGATAACAAGGAATTTGCTAGCTTCTTAGATCATCCAGAGCAAACTCCCAATGCCAAATCAAAGATCAAGCTTCTTATGTCACAACTTAACACATATAAGGTAATAAACATAATTTAAAGTGTTTTTTTTAATGTACTCATATGTTCAATTACAATACTTTGTTCTTTAACTTTTACATTATCTCACAAAAAAATATTTTATTTTTTATAAAGACATTTTTGGAGCTTGTTTAGCCTGATGTTGGTATTAGTGGCGCTACAGAGATGCTACAGAGTCCTGATGTAGGCGGTCATACAACTGCTAGAGTACCATTTACTTCTCCATCTTCCACACCTAATTTAGATAGGAGCCATGACACGCACCGCCAGACATCCACACCTCGATCAAAGTCTAGAGATGTTGGCAGAGATGAGGCTCATGTTGATGTGGTTTATATGGTTGCATTTCCCTGAGCTAGACGTGTGACAAGCACAGGGACCCTTCCATGCACATTTTTGGTCGACGATAATGGACTTCCATTTAAAAAATCAAGACTTCCAGGTAGTTTTAATTCATATTTTAATCGTTTAATGTTGTCCTTCTCATACATAAATCATCTAGATTATTAATTTTAAATTAATGATCATATCTTTTTGTGTGTAGGAAATGACCTTTTTTATAGGCACCTAGAGAGTAAGGCCTTGTTGATTTTTGGGGAAACCTTATGCATGAGATGGAATTTCCAGAATTCCAACCTCAAAAAGGAACTTATGGATTATCTTGAAGGCCTCTTTGGAGTAGACACATTCAATAAAAAAGCGGTCACCTCTGCAGCGGGTGAATATTTAAAATATATGCGGGATGTTTATAGACGAAGCTTGGCAGGAAATCCTAGGTATGAGCATCCTCCCTCAATTCCAGAGAGGGAGTGGAAGGTGATCACTGATGATGCAAAAGAGAATATTTTGAAAAAATCAGGAGAACAAATAACTGGTACACCAAGGTAAATTACAATATTTTGATTTCAATACTAGTTTTATTTTTCTTTAGATCTAAATAAAAGTGTCGTTATATATAACATACTTGAAAATTTTGATGATAGGTTGTCTGACACTTCGAAGGAAACCAAAGCAAGGATTTTCAAACATGGCCAACACAAGCTAGGCCAGGGCGACTACTCAAGGTTACAGTCACGAATCGTAAGTACCCAAACATCTTAAGAATATTATTTGTATCACCTTACAACTTTCAGGTAATTGTAACCAAAAACATTAAACAACCATACCCTTATGCAATGCAGGGCGACGACTTCGAAACTAAAACCACAAAGGAATACCTCCAACTTGGTTACAAGTACGGTTATAAATTCATGGTTGATCATAGGAAAATCATGGGGCAAAACTCAAGATCCAATTTGCGGGATAAGGCAAATAAAAATTAGTCCACATTAACCTTTGATTACTTATAAAATATGTAAATGTTTGATATCGTCCATAATTTAATGTCTTAATTTGTTTTAATCAGGGGAGAAACACTATCAACGAAACCATTAGTCTTGGACAACAGAGAGTTGATAATGCAACACAGCTAGAAGATCATGGTGCTCCCCAGTAGCCCCATCCTAGTGAGGTGTAGCCCCAAGATGTTCCTGTGACTGAGGCCCACGATGGTAAAATGTCTATATATTAATCATATACTTAATAATTATGTACTTATATATTTTGACGTTTAAATGGTAGACAATGTCATAGTTGATCCTCCTCGACCTGAAGATAAGGTGAACATGCTGACAACCATTCCAACAGTTTCGACTAGAGGACCAGGTAAATAATTAAATTGCAGACTTTTTTTTTAATATTAATGAACTACTTCAATGATATTTAAAAATTGGCCATATAAATTTAATATTTTTTATTTTTGTAGGTGATGGCCCCTCACAGCATCATCCACGCTGTGGGTACGAGACCATACATACTCGACGTGAAAGGACTGAAACAACATCAACTACTAAAGAGCACCCAGTAAACGAAGACATGGAGATGGATAAAATACTTAAGACATGGAAAGCACAAAAGAAGACTAAAATAAATTCATGATGTCATGTAATAATTTTATAAGAGAGTTAGATGTACATTATATTGCTGAACATGTAATGATGCATATAATGCATTGGCACTATGGGTACTTTTTTATCTGATAATATACACAAGGATATTTCTATGGCTTGTATATATCTGTGAGTGTAATTTTGTTATACACTTAATGATAATTTCAGCTTCTCTTATAAGACTTGGTATATATTGATTCAATACTCCTTGATTCAAGACGTGAGAATGCAAGCAAGACCTGGTGCCTTGTGCTTGGGCTATGGAGTCTAGGCAACAAATAGAACTTGAATATGCAATATGAAACTTTCAAAATCTTGTGACATGATATATGCAACTTTGAAAGTCTTGTGACATATGACATGTGGCAAGCATCTTTTTCAAACAATGTGCAAACTTTAAACTTGGTGCAACATGCAAAAATAATTTTTTGGAAAGATGCAATAATAAGTTTTAAGGATTAAACGTGAGGGGTTGGAAATGTCCATGTCAAACATTTTATAATATTTTCAAAGCATTACCCTTTTTTTCATTGTGTCTCACATGACAAAGAAACAAAATCACATTGCCATTGTCAATTTATATGTGGAGGGTTATTCAAGGTTTCAAGACTTTCTTCATATTTTCCTACTTTAATCCTCTCATGGCCATGTTAATCCATATAGAGGTCCATGATATAAACACTCGTTGTTATAATGTTGACATAAATTCCAATCTTCACTTTGTCGATTAGAGGGCAAAATTTTGGCAACAATTTAATGTTTTTAGTTCCATGAAATTTATTTTGTTTCTTCAACAACATTAAGGATTAAACATGAGGGTTTGGAAATGACGATGTCAAACATTAACTCTTTCACACATGTGCATCATCTCAATCTTCATGTCTACAATATGTGAAGGGTTATTCAATGTTTCAAGACTTTCTTCATATTTTCCTACTTTAATCTTCTCATGGTCATGTTAATCCATATAGAGGTTCATGATATAAACACTCATTGTTCTAATGTTGACATAAATTCAAATCTTCACTTTGTCGATTAGAGGGCACAATAA
>ML778397.1:998107-1019508 GCA_009831015.1 Picea engelmannii
TACACATTCACAAGAGACACAACATTTATCCTGGGAAACCCTCTAGGGGAAGAAAACCCAACAAAAACTTCCTTATCATAAATGGCTTATACAATGTTCAAGAGATAACTCAAACCAATACATAAAGTCCTCCCCAAGAGATGTGCCACCATTCTTCTCCTCTCTCCAACTTCCAATTGCAGCTTGCCTCATAAGATAATGAGCAAGTGAAGTGTGTCTAAGAAGTGAGGCGCTAGCCTCTTATTTATATCAATCTGGCATGTGTGAAGAGTCGCCATCTGGCAGGGCCGACCTCTCACTCTGGGTGGGTAAACCCACCTTTAATTAATTCAGGGCCTTCCATTATAATTGTTGGGGCTGACTTCTTATTCTGCACTTTGTAATTGTCCGATGACCAATCTGCAAAAGGGGATTTGGTCCTTATACAATTACCGACATGNATTAATCCACAATGGGGATTTAATCCAATAATAATAATGACATGATTAATCCATAATGGGGATTTAATCCAATAACAAAATAATAATAAGAATGTTCTTCGCAGTTACATTATTTCAACAGCTTTCAACCAATATTGGGAGTGATCCATGAGGACCCGGGATTAGATTTCATCCTTTAGGCCACAGATAAAGTATTCCCCGAAGAGGGAATCTATCACGCACTTCATTTTTAATGCCAAGTACACAAATGAGGTTATAAATTCTTCCATTGTGCATGATTGTTTCAACTTGGTCAAACGACCTGAATAGTGGTTGTCGATCTCAAAGCTCTCATCGACCTCTACAACAAAATGTTTCCAAGCAACATACCTTGGTGTGCATTTTTATTCCATTGCCACCATTTATAGAATTCAAGATACAAATAGAGAACAACATAATGAAGTTTGGCCGGCTAATTAGTAATTCCATGCAAATAAAAACAATACTTCATTTGAGTGACCTAGCTTGTAGGATCTGATCCATATAATTTATTGAACTCAAATATGGGAAGACGAGGGTCACAATGAAATGATTTGGATTGAAAGGCCATATAATGGGAGGAGATAGAACCATATAGGTGGGATGGTTGTTTTCAGAAGGAAGGGCCCAACAATCAGTTCAACAACTAGTTGAGAGTGGATTTGAGGATGTCAAATTTTCTTATGAATTTGGCATCCACGACATCAAATTTGTTCTGGACTTGGTCCTGGGAGTGTGAAAATATAGAACTGATGGAATCAATGTCATAAGTCACTTTTGGATTTTCTCCTTATTCTGGTTGATGAAAGATTGTAGGTCTTGTTTGCGCATGTTGGCCATTTGGAGAGGAGGGGTGCTTGTAAGGGAAAGTGGGTCAACTGAAAAAATGCATATAGGTCATATATATGAATATGAATAGAGAGAAAAGGAAAAACTAATGGGATGTATGTAAAATAAGGGTGTTGGGAAGGGTGGGTGGGACAAAAAAAAATGGCTTATAAGTGATAGGTACCATGACAATCAAAGAAAAAATAGGAGTCCAATAGGATATGTCCTGAATAAGGATGTCGACGGGACCATTATACTCTTTTTTTTTTAAACTTTGTAGAGTTATACTCTGACTTGAATATTGCAGTGATGAATGGCCCAAATTGTTAATAGGAAAATTGTTGTAGGAATTTTGCAACCAGAATGTAGGAACCATGGTTGCGTGACAATAGATCTCATATGTTCCTTTTTTGTTATGTTTCTTTCCCAAGGGTTAGGGTTTAGAGGGTTCCTACAGACAAGGGTTTTCCCTATGCTATAGATCTCTGATATACGTGTGGGGTTGAAAATTAGTACTCAACCCAATATATCAAGAAACTAACTAAGGAATATTGATCGTACCCTTAGTCGTACTACCTGATTACTCGAGTACTAGAGAGTATATTCTCGAGTGTTGTTCTCGGTGTCACTATAGTACTAAGGTGGTTGATCGACTGATATAGAGATAGTTTTAGGAGACCTAGGGGACACCTGATATATATACCAATACATAGGAGTCATGGCCTTGTACAGATTCTATCTGATGCAGTACTACTTGAGGGGTACCAACAAGGGTTACAAAGGTTTCCAACAAGGTGAAACATTTTTTTCTAGACAACCCCATGAAATCGTTTGTATTTCCCGCATGTAGTCTTCCACACCAAAATTTTACCATCTTAGCAACATATCTCTATGCTTTAAATATGCCAGCAATACACATCTCTACCCTAAAAAAAATTCCCTTTGTTTTCATAGAGGAAAGTTCTTTGATACCACTTGTTAGGTACCTAATCTATTATATTGAGTAAAAAACAGAAAATACCAAATGAACAACAAAATGTAGAGATACACAACAAAAATAATACCTTTATTGATAGAAATAAATGTTCACTTGCCGTATTAACTAATGTCAGCCTTTATTACATGGAAAATATATTATTCTACCTGCATAAGGGGTTAAGGAGGTCAGGTCCATAACAAGAAGCAAGTGGAAAATGTTGTGGAAGAATATTGGGACATCTTCACCTCACCTATCGGGGTGCCTTTGCACTATTAGGTTAAGCATTCAATTAAGCTAATCCCTAGAATGCATTTTCCTAATGGGTCAGTGTATCAGTTCTATCTCTAGGAAAATGAGGAAATCAAGCATCATATTCAAGAGTTTCTCCAAAAAGGGAACATTTGACCAAGCTCCTCACCTCGTGAAATCCTAATCGTGCTCATACAGAAGAGAGACGGGACCCAAAGACTCTATATTGATTAAATAGATATGAATAAAATCACATTTAGGAACAAGTACCTAATTCCCCAAATTGAAAACCTTCTCAACCAACTCAAAGGGGACAAATACTTTAGTAGATTGATCTGAAGTCTGACTACCACCAGTTCCCCACAGAACAAAGTGATGTATGGAAGATTGAGTTCAAGTCTAAAGAAGGTCTCCTTGAGTGGTTGGTCATGCCTTTTGGCCCGACGAATTCCACGATAAATTTCATGAGGTTAATGGATGAAATCTTGCAAGACTTCACCAATTTCTTACTGGTTGTATATCTGAATGATGTTCTTGTCTTCAATAAGAGTTGGGCAGAACACTTGCAGGACATTCAACAGGTCCTCCACACTCTGTGAAAACAAACGTTATATGATAACTTAGAGAAATTCCCCTTCGACATGAACAAGGCCTAATAACTTGGACACATTGTATATGAGCATGGTGTGCATGTTGATAAATCCAATATCTAAGTTATTCGTGACTAGCCAACCCCGACAACACTAACCAAGATTCATATATTCTTAGGCCTTTCCAACTTCTAATGCAGGTTCGTGTTGGGGTCCTCTCAGACTGCATGGGATCTTAGCCAAGTGACCAAGGGTGGTTGCAAAGCCAAATTTGTGTGGGGAATATCATAGAAGAAATCCTTTTATGATTTGAAACATCGCTTATCCTCAACCCTGGTGCTTTCCTTACCTGATCTGCAACAACCATTTGATATTGAGACAAACACTTTTAATTATGATGTTGGTGTCATTCTCACTCAATGGCCATCTGGTGGCCTATCATAATGAAACACTCTCAAATGTCGTCCGAAAGTACCCCATATATGAAAAAAAATTATTCCATCATACAAGCCTACCACCAATGGAAGCATTACATTTTAGGAAAGGATACAATCATCCATATAGATCAAAAGCCTCTATAATTCATGCAAACACAAGGAAAATTACAGAATGAATACCATCAAAAGTGGTCCACATACTTGCAGTAGTTTCACCTCAACATTAAGTGTAATAAATGGAGCATCGATCACATTGTTTATTGCCTCATTCGACCTAAAATTGCAACAATAACCATGATGTTTGAATCTTGCAGGCATGATACCTCCAAGTGGTCCCAACTCTATGACATTGATCCTGAATTTTCTAAGACCAACTAGATGTTGGGAACATGCACCGGTGTTCCTGGATTTCATATTTAAGATGGAATGTTATTCCATTTGGGTCATCTCTACATTCCTTCAAGAGAGCATGTAAACCTGATTTGGGAATCCCACTATAGTTGGTTGGAAGGACACTTTGGCATGGAGAAGACAATGACAGTACTACATAATTATTTATGTTATTTGAAGTTTGGACAGAATGTTAGTAAGTATAGAAAACCCTACACTGCTTGCTCCATCTCCAAGCTATCCATTAAAAGAAAAGGATTGTACACTCCTTTTCCTATTCCCGATGGGCCCTGTTATCGTACAATTTGTACTTTGATCAAATGAAAGGTTAATGGAAAGGAAAATTGGTGTAACAAAGGTTATCCTATCACCGTCACCTCAATAGGATGGCCTCTTTATATTTAGGGTTGATGGCCCAGGGGAGACGTCCTCGGTGACCTGGGGGTTTGAGAAGGCAAGGTTAAGATGTCTATGAAAAATTGCCCTCTCACAAGTCACACTGATCAGAAAGTCTCGGGGTTTTAACCAATGAAGCAGTGAAGTATCAATATGTACTTGCCCTGAACAAAGCAACAAGAAAATATATCTTTTGCAAGTACAACTCGTTGTTAGTACTTCATAAAACCACATACTTTATCAATAAAAAGAAATGGCTGATATATATTGAAGCAAATAGAAGCAATATTTATAAGACAATAGCTTCACTATAAGTGCCTTAAAATGGCTTCAAAATGACAAGGAATGATTTCTCATTAACATCAAAATACTAGCATTTTTCAGAAGCAAGTAAGGCAATGCATTAATCAACTTTTTCAATTGCTTTTAGATTCTTTTAGTGCTGCAATAGATGGTTGTAGCTTATTTTTGTTACAACAACAACTAAGTTAGTAGGTTAGACTATTCTAGGGTTAGGGGTAGTTAGTAGAGAGCTTAAGGTATAGGTTTTGATAGTGGTGTTTTTCAATAAATCAATAGCAAGTCTTAGATTAGTGCCTTTAGGGAAAATGGAGTCTATTAGGTAGCAACAAATCTTGAAGGAACAAATGATAGTAGGAGAACTAAATTTAAGAGAGGTCAATAGTTGAAGTGTTGGTAACCCAAGGCTTCAACTACCAAACCCTAGGGGAGAAATATCTACTAGGAAGTAGGTAACCCTAGGCCCTAGTAGTTTTCCTCCTTCTTTAGCTCAAGGATGAAGTAAATGACAGATTAGATGAAGAAAAAATGTGCTAGGGTGTTGCAATGGAAAGGCCCTTAGCAAAAAATTCAAGAAAATTGACTTCTTATCAAAATCTAGTAGGTGAAAGCTATTAAGGCAAGGACAATAACATGTTCTTAGCCTCCTAGGGTTTTAATATAGAAATTTCATAATATTAATGTAAATTCAAGATAAACATGACTATAACCATTCAATGAAGAAGAATTGCAAAAATCTTACTTACATTCACCAAGAATCATCTAGCAAATACTCTAGTTGAACACTTCCACCAAGCAAATTGCCAAAATAGTCCAAAATAAGCCTCCTTCAACAAGTGCTCACTAAATTTCAGTCATGTGACCCCAAATATGGTGCAAATTTAAGACCTCACCAAGTTTGAGTGAAATGTGATCTCAAAAAATACAAGGGAAAATCCCTTATTTATACAGTTATAATGACCAGAATTAGGTCAGAAAGGTCGACATGGCCAGTTTACATGTAATATCTAGTTTTTACATTAAATGACATAATAAAACCATAAATCAAGAAAAAAATGTGATGTCATGCCATTTTAGGGTGATGTTAGGCCTTCTTAGGGAAACATTGGCCTCCAGGAGAAAAATGTTAGGCCTCCTAAGGCCTCTGGGTCAAACCACACATGCCACTTTACACGCAACTTCCTCCAAAGTATCCAAAATGTTGGGTGACATCATGGGTCACATGGGTGATGTCATGGGCCTTTCAAGGCCTACATCATAGTGAGAAGGGAAAGACCTCCTTGGGTCCAGGCCTACCAGGATGTCTCTGGTGGAACATCCTCCTCTCTCTCTGGTGCAAACCTTTGATCTGTCTATGCCCCCAGTTGGGGTCTCAACATCCATCTGGTGGGATTTTAGCCCTATGGAGGTTCAAAATAATAATATCCCCATGTGTACCTGTCCATCGGGTGTGGACCTACAACAAAAACATGTACGCCCTCCATGGGATCATAAGTCACAGGGATCATAGCAATGTTAATCACATCTAATAATCAATTTATTTAAACATGTTCATAAAACCACTTTTTCCCAGACAAGTTCTCAAAGACGTTATGCTATTCTACAAGCCAAGTTTGTAGGGGATGTTAGGATGTCCTATTGGTCTAGATCTCATTAGATATGGGATGTTTCCAAGTGAAGACAAATCCAGGCCATCTAAGTGGGTGAGGTGGTAAGGGATGTCTGAGCAATGGGTGCAATGATGATAGGGGAATGTATGGCTTACCTGTGGGTTCCTCTGAAGAGGGTGAGATGAACCTTGTCATGGATGTGAATTTTTCCAAGCCCATTCATTCCTTTTATCTTTTTATGTTATTTATTTTTCTTTCAAGAGACTAGTTAGGGGACACTACCCTGACGTGGTGACCAGTGGTGACAATGTTATGCACAAGCATTTCACGGAGATGAGAAGGTTGGCTCATGATGAGACCCCCTTTCTCTTGGCTATGCTACCAAGATCCACTACCCTAGTGTGGTGACCAGTTGAATGGTAGTGTCATACCACTACATGCCCATGGACCTAATAGGATGGTTCGTGATGAGACCCCCTATCATCCAACTAGGTCTTGATTTTATTATTTTATGGGTCCCTCTGTTTCTTGTTGAGAATACTTTTATTTCTTTCTCGAGGGTCCCTGGGCGAAGAATCTAAAGGTTTTTTTCTTTTGGCATTAATTTTTTGCCAGCTACTTTCACCCTTTGGGCCTTTAGCCCCTTCTTCTCACAAGGTAAGGTACAACCCTTTGCTAGCTTGGAAAACCCAATGCCTGAACCAATGTATGGGATGGATGAGAGGGAAAAAGATGAAAAGTGGTAAGTATGGTGGGAACGGATGATGACCTTTCATGAAACCACCCACCGACAAATCAAATCCTATGGGAACCAACTTACTAGGGAATCCTGTCATTCCCCCCAGGTGTGGACAAGTGGAAAGGCATAAGGTCGAAGCACACATTAGAAGTAAAAAAGAATTAAATGCACATATTCAAATGTTTTGAGAATCAGAGTGACACATACCATGATACCCAGACTCATTACCTCATGGAGCAAGACCCACTGTTGCTGAAGGACCAGGCCGATGGGATGGATGTTGTTGTTGTTGACAAGTTGGAGGTGCTAAAGAAGAAATATGGGCCCTCCAGGGCCAAGCTCAAGTAAATATGGTTCTCGATACTCCATGTCTAGGACCTGTGGGCCTCAAGACATAATCTCGTTAGTTATCCCTAGGCTAGGGGATAATAGGCCCTAGGAACTCATCTTGATGGAATACATGCTAGGTCTCCCCTCAACCATGCATGGAAATGACTTTGTATTCATGGTTGTTGATCAATTCTCTAAGATAGTCATTTTGATTGCCTACAAGAAGAGTATCACAACTGAGGCCACTACAAATCTATTCTTCAAGCGTGTATAGGTACACTTCATACTACCATAGACCATCATATTAGATCAGGACAACATATTCTTAAGCACATTTTGGTCGATCCTATGGTCACTGTTGGACACCAAGCTCACCAAATATACTACCTTCCACTCTCATACTGATGGACAGAAAAAGGTCATCAATAGGATGATGTTGTATCTCTTGCGCATGTACAACTCCAAGAATACACATACATTGGATGAGAGACTTCCATATGTCCATCAAAGCTACAACATAGAACTCCATAGCTCGATTGGCTACAATTTGTTTCAGGTGGGCCTGGGTTTTCAACCATTGGACCCCATTGATGTAGCACTACCCCTTGCATCTACATAGGAAAAATATTCCCATGCTCAAAATGAGGCCAAAAAGGCCACCAAATTCATTGAATGGATTCATCGCATGCACCAACAAGACCATGGTATTTTGAAGAAAGCTAGTGCTAAGTACAAGCAGCACCATGACCAACACTAGGTTGCCCAAAAGTTTTAGGTGGGAGACAAGGTTTGGTTTCATTTACATAAAGAGTACCTTACGGGACCACATCGAAAGATACATCCACTTTTATATGGACCTTACACCATCACCAAGGCTATGGGTGACAACGCTTTTTAGTTAAGTATTCCCCCTTCCTTAGATTGCACCCAATATTCAATGTGGACATCCTTCAACCATATTTTCCACCACTACTGGACACATTGGAAGTGGCAGAGTAGATGACACCTACAAAGCTCAACCATGACTTCATGGATTAGGAAACCAATGATCAGATCATGGACACATAGGTTAAGGACACCTACCAAAAGAAGATCTAACTCTATTGGGTTATCAAATCAGGGAAACTACTGCACCAAGGAAAGTGGATCACCAAGTGTCAAGTTTAGTAGAATTTTCCCCATTTGATGGGGGAACTCAATGAAATGGAGACCATTTATTACTAATGGGGGGAGAATGATCTATGTGGACATCGATGGCTACCTACCTATTCAACTAGCTTAAAATACAATTTCCATATTGGAAGTTTTTCTACGGCTTTTGAGGTCCCAAACATTTGGGGTTGTTTTGAGGCACTAAATGATGTTTTTTTGGCTTGGTAGTGCCAAAAATGTAGCCAAAGGAAGATTTTTGGTTGAAAAAAATGTGTACTCCTCGAATAGACTTTTCTAACAAGGTATCGAGTGCCTTAAATGGATATCGTATGAAAAATTAGTGCCCTCGGTAAGTTGATGTATCAACTACCCCCATCAAAGCCCACAAACCTTTTGTAATTTCATCTCCTAGGGTTTGGGTTTTGGATTCTTAGGATTTTCTCATTTATTATTTATGTTAAAAGGGAATTTTAAGACTCATTGTAATCATCTTCTTGCGAATGCGTGTAGTTGTCACATCTCTTTTGAGAGATAAGCTACCAACATCCTAGCGAGTTCATTTCACTCTATATTTTATTTTACAACCTCTGCATATTTCATTCTTTAATAGAAATTGAGTATTATTGTATCTCTCTGTTTCTATCATATTCCTATGTTTCATTTCATTCCCTCATAAATCTGGATCAAAGGGGTTTGATGTTGACCTTCAATGTTTGATACCCTAGATTTATTGTTGCTTTCCTCTAGTTGTTTTCTTGTTGCAAACTTTATCTTTTGTGTTTCTTCCCTTTAGATTTGTGTTGCTACAAACCCTTTATGTAGGTCTTTATTTTCTTTATACTTTCAAAATGGTAGTTGTTATTTTAGGGATTAAGGTATTTGTTGATTAGGGTTTACTATCATCAATGGTGTTTTTTTGGTAAAGAATGTCTCGGTGGCTTGGTGTCCACTCATTTCCTTGCATTCAAAATATTGTTGTTGACATTCCACATGATAGAGTGTCTACACATGACTAAATTTACTATTTTAGAGTGCACTACTTGGCATAAAATTCTAATCGTATTTCTATCTGATGTTTTCATATAGTTATGCATTCGGCTATAGGATGTGGAGCCTATAGATGTAAACAAATTGTTATTTATTATTGTATCATATTCACATGTGCATATTACTATAGAAAGCACGATTCTAAACCCAAAAATGTTTTGGGAGCTTGTTATGGTTTTAGGAGAAAATTATTTACTTACTTTCTTAAACCTATTTCATAATTTGCATATGCCATTATGCAAGTCTTTTGTGGATAAAATATTCGGGGAAAATCTTACTATAATGAGTGAAAGGGAAGCACATCAAGAAGAGAACAAGGGAATTTAATTGGATTTTTGATAAATAAACAATATACTTTGTACTCGATATATAAATAATATATTTTGAATTACTTGTGGGTTTAAAAGATTTATATTGGTTAAATTATTTCATGCAAAGCAAAAACTTGAAAAATGTCTAAAAGATTTTTTATAATATGAGTAGAAAAGAGCATAAAAATATTTATGAAAACGTTGCAAACATGAGAGGTGATCAACATGACTTTTTACTAAAAATTTACTTCGTATTAATAATAGCTAATAGGTTTTAAATGTTCGATTTCAAATATGTTGAATATTGTGCAAGGAACATCGATGAGGGAACATAAGGCCCTCCTAAGAAAAATATTACAAGGCATGTAAATGATGATGAATTGGTACTAAGTCCATTTAGAATGGTGCTAGAAGCTAATGAGAAAGGGAAAGAATTTGTAATACTATCAGGGATATATTGGAAAGAAAATATACATACTCTTTTCACTTACAATACAAAAATCAATCCAATGAATCAATGAACTCGGATATGTTTAAACTATAACAAACATTTCTAGAGAAATGGGAAATGAGACTTGTGAGACTTATAATAGAAATAATACAGCCTGAGTGGGCCTAATGGTTAAGAACATGTGTTTCCTCTTAAGAGGTCACAGGTTCAAATCCATAGGGGGGTAGGGTATGTATACCTTCGTAGACTTTACCAGTCAAATCGATGGGCGGAGGGGGGTCCCTTGTCCCACAAACAAGGGGGTCTCATACACCAATTTGGTGTGTTGGCTTGGCCGTGACCTTAAACATAGATTATTATTATTATAATAAAATAACAAAAAAGAATCATTCAAGAGTTTTTTTTTTCTAAACCGGTTTTTCTATAATATGTATATACTAGTCCAAAAAATTACCAAATTAATATTCTTGTTATACCTTTTTTTAGTAGAAACAATTAATATTTGTATTAAAATGGGGATTCAACTATATTATACAGCTTAATAATACAAAAAAATAAAAATTATAACCACCAATTATCAATCTATAATTCTAAAAAAACCATTATTTAGTTCCAAAAAAAAATTGTCCCCTTACTGTTGAGCGCTCAACACACCCTAAACGTTTTTTGAAATTTTTTCTCTTTTGGGTACCACTTGCTTTCTTTTTTATTCTGAATCGAGTCTGTTGTATAGGGATCATTAAGTTTTGTTTTCGTGTCTCATCATCGATCATGTTCGGGTTTATTTGGACCTATCAAGATGAAACCTTTTTTTCTCTAAAAAGAACTTGGCATTTTGACTAAGAATTCAAAGCTAAAATTTTGATCCACACACCTATTTTCGGCATCGGAGAAATCCGAGAAGAAAAAACAACAACATAGTAACAATAATCATCGATCACTGTTGTATCATTGGCATCGGGAAAAAAACAAAGGAGATCTACGTCGATTGTTCGTGAAGAAGTTTAAGGAAATTGTTGATATCCCATCGACTTCGGTGAAATATGAAAGGGTAAGACACTAACATGGACCATAACTAACCTCCGATCATCGATTACTAATTCATTGTTCAGAGTTGATAAAATCCCAAATATTTGAATTGGGGAAATTTTCATGGTGATACATTGTCGAGCATCGATCATCGTGCATCTTTGACATCGACAAGTTTTGAGGGGGGTAATACGGGAACCCCTGTTTCAACATATCACCAATCGTCGATCCTTGATACTTCTTCAAAATAAAATCTTAGGAGAAGGAGACAAATTCAAATGCCACGTGTATTTGCCATGTAGGCATTTCATAGGGCCTAGTTGCATCCCGAGTCACCTTAGGTTTCCCCGTGTCCTAGTCGCACTTCCAGGTCAACATGTCCACATCAATGTTGTACAACAACATGGATCAGCATCAAAGGTTTTTCCAAGAGATATGAACAAACATTGTCTAAGGAAAAACGTCGACCCTTGATCTACCTGTTTAAATTAGCGGAATGATGGCATGTTTTCAACACAAAATAAGATCGGATTATGTCATTTAATAGGCCAATTAATGTTTTTATCTGCATAAATTGCTACCCTGCTGATCCAAAAAGGATCCAGAGAAGGTTAAGACAACTTAGAATGCATAGAAGCAAATTAGAACGCTTAGAATGGCTCCAACATGTAGAGAAAGGGAAAAAATTCAAAATTCCTAAAACTCAGTGAAAAGGGGATAATCATGAAGAGCGTGTCACAAGATTTCTAACGGTGCAAACGGCTCATTAAACAGAGTTACGAATCAAACGTTATAAGAGGTCAAAGTTTAGTCAAACTTCGTCAAAAAGACAAAAGTCAAAGTGACATGTGGCACCACTGCAAGGTTGACACGTGGCACATATGAGTTGGCAAGATGTCATGGAAAGGATGCAGACACATGGGCAAGTTGAGTGATGACATGTGTCAGTTTTCATGGGTGAATGATGTGGTGACAAGTGGCAGTTTTGGTGGACCAATTATATGGTGCCATGTGGCCTAGTCATGGGCTGCCACGTGGCACCCCTCCAATGGCTGGTGTATGAAAAATTTTAATCGAATCCCCAAGAGTCGAACTCATGAACTCTTAGTAGACCAAAGGCCGCACAAGTTCACACTAACCACTACACCACACGTTGTTTCTTATTTATAATATGGTTTAATTATCATTGAATCTAAAATTTGAACTAAGCGCCAAAGGGAGGGGCTCGGCCTTCGGCCTAGCCCCTGATCATGTGTTTAGCACCACATGACCATAGTATTCCACCTGCCTAGGGGCTTAAACTCAAACACCTCCAAATTGAGCATATTCCACTATATTTAGAACATTCCGTCATTTAACCACCTGCCAAAACCTCCGCCAGAATTAACGAAGCGTACCAACAATATGCTAAAAGGGAGAGTCTGTGGGATTCGACCATGGAACCTCCCCAACGGCCTATGCCTTAACTTAGCCTCCATAACCAATGCACCTAACTTCCTCATTACTGCATAACTGCCGGAAAAATTGTATAAGAAGGGGTTCGGGCAGTGCGTTCGAGAAGAGCATGGAGAAGAGGTAGGCTGAGCGCATCCATATAGTACGGATTTGGGTTCATTTTTCTAGATTTTGGAATGGATTTCGAGATCTGTCAGTCATTAATTGCAAGAGCAGTGGCACGAAAACCGATGCAGGGGTGTCTTAAGGGCCTAAAAGTGTCTGAATCGAATTGAGGCGTGGAGACAGTCATTTTTAGGTAAAACGATGCCATGAACGCAGTGGTGGTGTTAGTTTTATGATATGAGTAAAGCTTCTATGGCTTAACTCTAGAATGAGGTATACTTATGTATTTTTTCAATTCTTTTGTGGAGTTAATAAAAAGACATACCCATTTGAGAGCAGGACCCAGAGACGTAGTCCACCAGGGACGAACTTCGTTATCAATTTCTTTGTGTTCATATTGCATGATTATGTCTCTTTCCTTTTGAGATTTTCCTTCTTTATGGTGTACTTTTGTTTATGCTCATTTAATACATTTCTTTAATAAGTCACCTGACGAAAATATCCCAGATCATGTTGGTATCAAAGAAGTCGTCTTTGACTTGAATTGTTGAGTAAGAATTCTTACTAGGGCCAAGCATAAGCAGGGTGAAGGAACTCTTAATACTTTCAATTGTGAAGTTGGTCGTGCACCCCGAAGGAAGAATATGGCAGAAGAGGACAAGCGTGATGAACATGAGAAAACATTTCGCATGGTCGTTTATTGCATGTTAGAAATGGTTGAACGAATGTATGGATATCGTGAGAAGAGGATGAAGAAGAAAGGGAAGAAAACGGAAGCACCACTAGATGATGATGCTTCGGTAAATCAAGGGGTTGGAGGAGATCCTCCTGAGCCTCCATCTTCACCTTCAAGTTCTAGTTATTCTTCCTCTGAGAATTCTCATCACTCTCATCATTCTAACCATAAAGCCTCTTTTAAGAAACCATTATTAAAGATCGATGTAAATTTTTCTTTACCTATGTTTAATGGAGATGCTAATCCTGAGAAATTAGACAATTGGATCTGACAGGTTGAAGTATATTGTCGTGTTCAACATATTGACGAAGAGGAAGTTAAAGTGCAATTGACTTCTCTTCGATTGGAAGGCACCACTCTCTTATGGTGTGAGAGCAAGCTACAGGACATGAGTAAGTATGGTAAGATTCTTTCCTCATGGTTGGATTTTAAAACAAAGATAAGGAAGCAGTTATATCCATTAGGGTATTTACATAAAGCAATGATGGAATGGAAAACATTGAGACAGAGTAAAGGTCAAAACATACAAAGTTTCACAGAGGAATTTAGGAAGAAAGATTTAGCATTGAATATTCCTTTGGATTCTTATGAAACTTTAATGAAGTATATTGGCACACTTCATAGTTATATTCATCATACTTTTCTCTTGTTTAACCCCACTAGTCTTGATGAAGTTTGTGTGCAAGCCACTCACCTCTAGAATAGGGGGAAAAATGTTCAAGAAGATCCCATGAAGAAACCTTCCAATTTCCCACAGAAGACTTTCAAGAAGTTCAAAAGGAACGACAAAAGGACCGCTACAGTAAAGAGAGAAGGAGAAAAACCATCCTGCACTCATTACAAGAGGAGCAGTCACGATGAAGAACATTGTTAGAAGCTACATCCAGAAAAGAAACTGAAACAGTTCAGTAGAAAGGGGAAGACAAAGATTGTTGCTACAGTGCAGCAAGATCTTGGTTCCGAATCAGGAGATGAAGGAAAGATCACATCGACTGGAGTACAAGGTATAGATTCTCTTCTTGCTAGTTCAAGTTCCACTGATGAATCTTATATTTATGAATGAAAGATGAATGATTTATTTCATATACGAGTTGTATCTAAGCATACTAAGATAGATACATTATTTGATCTGGGTTCTCAATTAAACTTAATATATGAAGCACTTGTCAAGAAGATGGATCTTGTAACGAAACCACATCCAAAGCCTTACCATATTGGTTGGGTATGTGACAAAGAAAAACTTAATGTCACCAAACAATGTAGGTTAGATTTTCTATTGCATCAAAGTTGATTGATGAAGTAGATTTGGATGTTGTACCGCTTGATATATGTGGCATAGTGTTGGGAAGTTCGTATATTTATGATAGAAAAGTAGTCTTCTTTCGCCATGAGGACAAATACCACCTTACAAAAGGGGGAGTGGAATATATTGTTAGATCTCACAACATGAGGGTGAATACGACGCTTGTTAGTGCAGGGAAAATGAAAAGACTCATAACCACTAATAAGAGATATGTACTCATGGTCGTCAAAGAGAAAGATGCTGGGACATCCAACACTTTCTAGGGATGTGATCCATCTCATAAAAAGGAATTAACTGATATTGTTTCTAAGTATGATAATTATTTCAGGAACTAGATGGATTACCTCCTAAGAGGGAAATCCAACATGAGATACATATGTAGCAGGATTCTCCTTTGCCTAATGTGGGCATGTACA
The DNA here is from genome assembly GCA_009831015.1 of Picea engelmannii. Taxonomy (NCBI): domain Eukaryota; kingdom Viridiplantae; phylum Streptophyta; class Pinopsida; order Pinales; family Pinaceae; genus Picea; species Picea engelmannii. Next base: position 1,013,419 of record ML778397.1, read on the forward strand.
AAATGTCATTTGTGGAGATGACAGAGATCAAGAAATAGGTACAAGGATTATTGGATCAAGGGGTCATCAGGCCCAGTTCATCTCCTTGTGGTTCTTCGATCGTGATGGTGCCAAAGAAAGATGGCACATGGCGAATGTGTGTCGATTATCGGGCCTTAAATAAAATCACGGTGAAAAATCGATACCCTCTTCCTCGTATAGATGATTTACTTGATCAATTGAAGAATGTTGTTTATTTCACTAAGTTGGATTTGTGCAGTGGATATCATCAAATCAGGGTCGCAGAACAAGATGCATGGAAGACTGCCTTTAAGACCAAGCAAGGATTCTTTCAGTGGTTAGTTATGCCATTTGGGCTTTGCAATGCTTTGACAACTTTCATGCATGTGATGAATGATGTATTCAAGCCTTTCCTTGATGACTTTGTGATTGTATATTTAGACGACATTGTTGTTTTCAGCGGGACTTGGGATGAACATGTAAGGAATGTAAAACAAGTATTGGGTACTTTGCAGAGGGAAAAGTTGTATGTGAAAATGTCAAAATGTTAATTTGGCAAGACTACACTTGTATACTTAGTTCATATCGTGGGAGGAGGAAAATTGAAGATTGATCCTTCCAAAATTGAAGTGATTGTGAAATGGCCTGAGCCAAAAATTGTGACTGAGAACCGAAGCTTCTTGGGTGTAGTCCAGTATTGGAGGAGATTCATTCCCAACTTCTCCTTTATTACAACTCCTTTGCATGCCTTAACCAATGTGAAGAACACTTTTCAGTGGGAAGGAAAGAAACATAAATATTTCAACATTTTGAAGGAGAAGATCAACACCACACTAGTATTAGCACTATCGAATCTTCAATAGTCATTTGAGATGGACATAGATGCCAGCGGATATGCCATGGGTGCAGTATTGATGCAATGTCATAAGCCTATCTGTTACCACTCTGATACTTTTAACCAAGTTGTTGTTAACTATCCTACATATGATAAAGAGTTGTATGCATTAGTTCAAAGCATAAATAAATGGAGTTACTTGTTAGGGAAGGAAACAATTATACATACAGATCACCAGCCCTTATAGTATCTTCAAGCATAGACAAAACTGCAACAATCTCGGCACTATAGATGGATGGGTTTTCTACAATAATTTCATTTGGTAATCAGGTACAAGAAGGGTACAAGTAACAAGGTAGCTGATAGGCTTTCTAGACCTCCTATTGCTTCTTCTATTATTTTGAAGAATACTTCTTTATCTCATGATAGCTATGTAGAAAAATATGCCATCGATGAAGATTTTAAAGAAGTATACAAGAAGCTAACCCATGGTGCACAGGTAGAGAACTATTGTCTGCAGGGAAAGTTACTCTATCATCTTGGGAAGCTATGTATTCTTACAAGGGAACAAGTCCATGTGATACGAGAAGCTCACACTTCTCTTGTGTCTGGGCATTTGGGGTAGGAAAAACTATGAATCATTTGTAGAGGTTTTGTTACTGGCCTCAAATGAAAGAAATTGTAAGTAAATATGTAAAGGGGTGTGTGATGTGTCCTACTTGTAAGCCCACTAATAGAAACTTGGGGCTATACTCATCACTTCCTGTTCCATCCCATCCATGGGAAAGCATTTCCATGGATTTTGTAGGGGGTTTACCAATGACCAAAAGGTCATGATTATTTGTATGTTGTAGTGGATAGGTTTAGCAAGATGTGCATCTTGATGCCATGTAAAAAGAAGATCACCACTGAGCAGACTGCTCATCTCTTTTTTCATCATGTTTGGGTTCACTTTGGGTTACCCACGTCCATTGTATCGAATCGAGATACTTGATTCCTTGGGGATTTTTGGACTAGCTTTTGGAGAATGATGGACACCAAATTGAAGAGGAGCACCTCTTTTCATCCACAGACCAACGGACAGATAGAGGTGGTAAACAGAACAATGGTACTTTTGCTTCGAGGCTACTGCAACAAAAATCCTAAGTTATGGGATGAACAAATACCTTATGTACAACATGGGTATAATCGAGCTTTACATTCATACACTCAGAGTTTACCTTTTGAGAGATGTTTTGGGTACCTACCAAAGGTTCCTTTGGACTTGATGTATGGGAAAGATGTGGATGTGAATGAAGAAGGAATAGAGGACAGATCCCGCAAGTTCATCCAGAGGATTCAATAGATACACCAGGCAGTCAGGGAATAGTTGGAGAAGAGTCAAGCACAGTATAAATATCAGCATGACAAGCACATGGTTGATCATCAGTTCCAAGTTGGAGATCGGGTATGGCTTCACATCAACAAGGAACGATTGAAGGGTGAAGGCAAGAAACTCAAGCCCATCCAATATGGACCCTTCACTATTTTGGAGAAAAGCGACACTAATGCTTTTCGTTTATATATTCCACCTTATATGCAGATATATTTAGTTGTAAATGTAGAGAACTTGAAATTTTTTGAGCCTCCCATGATCATGGATCGGGATGAGGAAGCTTCAATACCTTCAGTTGATGAGTTTTCACCTGAGTACTTGGATGAGTTATAGGAATATATCATCCTTGACAGAAGGATGAGTACTTCATGCAGGGGTGATGTTTATTATCTTCGAGTAGGATTAAATGACACACATCCAGGTAAGGCAGAGTGGATTGAAAAAGCTAAGGTGAGGGAACTCTTCCCTCACTTACCAGTTGATTGATGAAATATTTTGGTGGCCCAAAAAGATCTCAGTGGGAAGGCATGATCCAAAAATGATCCAGAGAAGGTTAAGATAACTCAGAACATACATAAGAAAATCAGAATACTCAGAATGGCTCCAGTAGGCAGAGAAAGGGAAAAAAAATCAAAGTTCCTAAAACTTGGTGAAAAGGGAATAATCACGAAGATCATGTTGCAAGCTTTCTAATGGCGTAAATGGCTCGTCAAACAGAGTTACGGATCAAAAGTTATAAGCAGTCAAAGTTTAGTCAAACTTTGTCAAAAAGGAAAAAGTCAAAGTGACACGTGGAACCACTGCAAGGGTGACACGTGGCACAAATGAGTTGGCAAGATGACATGGAAAGGATGCAGACACATGGGCAAGTTGAGTGATGACATGTGTCATTTTTCATGGGTGAATCATGTGGTGACAAGTGACAGTTTTGGTGGACCAATTATATGGTGCCACGTGGCACCCCTCCAATGGCTAGTGTACAAAAACGTTTAATCAAATCCCCAAGAGTCTAACTCATGACCCCTTAGTAGACCAAAGTCCCCACAAGTCCACATTAACCACTACACCACACGTTTCTTATTTATAATATGGTTTAATTATCATTTGAATCTAAAATTTGAACTAACCGCCAAAGGGAGGGGCTAGGCCTTCAACCCAGCCCCTGATCAAATGTTTAGCACCACATGACCATACTATTCCACCTGCCTAGGGGCTTAAACTCAACCACCTCCAAATTTAGCATATTCCACTATATTTAGAACATTCCTCCATTTAACCGCCCACCAAAACCTCTGCCAGAATTAGCGGAGCACTCCAATAATATGCTAAAAGGGGGAGTCTGTGGGATTCGACCCCAAAACCTCCCCAACAACGTATTCCTTAACTTAGCCTCCATAACCAATGTGCCTAACTTCCTCGTTACTGCATAACCGCGGAAAAATTGTATAAGAAGGGGTTCGGGCAGTGCATTCGAGAAGACAAGGAGAAGGGGCAGGCTGAGCACATCTGTAAAGTACGGATTTGGGCACATTTTTCTAGATTTTGGAATGGATTTCGAGATCTGTCAATCATTAATTGCAGGAGCAGTGGCATGAAAATCAAGGCAGGGGTGTCTTGGGGGCCTAAAAGTGTTTGACTCATATTGAGGTGTGGAGACAGTCATTTTTAGGTAAAATGATGCCACAAACGCAGTGGTGGTGTTAGTTTTCTGATTTGAGCAAAGCTTCTATGTATTAACTCCAGAATGAGGTATACTTATGTATTTTGCCCAATTCTTTTGTGGAGTTAATAAAAATACCTACCCATTTGAGAGTAGGACCCAGAGATGTAGTCCACTAGGGATGAACTCCGTTATCAATTTCTTTGTGTTCATATTGCATGATTATGTATCTTTCCTTTTGAGCTTTTCCTTCTTTATGGTGTACTTTTGTTTATGCTCATTTAATACAGTTCTTTAATAAGTCACCTGACAAAAAGATCCCAAATCACCTGCATCTCCACCAACTATGACAGCTAGAAATCGACACCTCAATAGTCGATAACCAAGGTAGTGTTGAGCCTATGACCATTTCTCCATCTAAGGCCGACATTCCGCCAACTGACGAACACCAAAAGGAGGTCAAGTCAATAGAACTCTACTTGGCATTGGAATTCTGTAAAATATCCTGAACCTGTTGGTGGATGTGATGGATCAGCTCAATGAACTTGGTGGTTTTGTCAGCTTCTAGTGGAGCAGGAGATGAGTTGGCTGAGTTTGTAATGTCCCCCACCTCTTAGAGAGGTAATGAGGAGACTCAGTGGCCTGGGCACCCCCACTAGGTCATAGTCTCACACTGAAGGGGGGAAAAATTCAAGAAGTTAAAAGTTATATTTTTAAGTTGACTTAAGAAAGGAAAAGGAAAGGATTAAAAGATAACTCAATAGAAGAATACAAGATTAACCCTAGGAGTTAACCTAACTCAACAAAGAATTAGAAGGAAAAGTATAAGTAAGAGGCTAGGGTGCACCTATTAGTCATTCTGGTTTTGGATTAGCATTTGCTATTGCTCTTGAGCATTCAGTTTGGGGGTTTTGTTGTACAAACCCTTGTGAGCAACTTAGTGGTGAAATATCCACTCACCTTGTTCCAGAGCTTGGTCTCGGGGATGAAAGACTCCTCCACACCATTCTAGTCTCAGGGCCATTTTATCGAGGGAGGTTCGATCTAGCTTATCCTAAGGGCCTAGGGCCATTCCGACAGTTGGGTTTTGTTTGCAGGGGTAGGACCATCAGTTTGAGGGATTTTCTGGAGGGTTATCATCATTCTATATTTTTCTGCAGATTGGGACGTCGTGGAGCATTAGGGGACGTCTTGTGATTCAGTAAAACTCAGATCTAGGGAGATCTGCTTGAGATCTAAGCCCGAAACTTCTCCCATGGGATTCTCATAGCCCGATCTATATTCTTGGAGAGTTTCAGAGCATTTGGAGGCCTCTGTCATCAGGGCCAAACCAACTAGGGTTTCATTCATCCAGTGGAGCACACCATTCAGTGAAGAATTCAGATCTACGGGGTTTGAGAGTGGATTTGGGAATTTGGACATCTGGGTTTTCCTTACAGTTGCCCGATCTATCATTTGGCATATTTATCAGGATGATTGGACACTTTTGGTAGCAGGGCAAAATTATTTAGGGCTTCAGCATTCTAGCCAGACGTGGCACTTTCCAGCTTGGAGGTTGAGCATTAGTGCGGCTCAGATCTGCTTGATTTAGTCTTCATTGTATATCCAGCCTTTGGAGGCTTATTTTGTATTGTCGGGAGCATTTTGTAGCAGCTCATAACTATTTCTTGTACGACCATATGAGGTTTATGCCAGATCGGCCATCTATTGTATTGATCTTACATTGCTCATGATAAAAAGGTTAGATCTTTGCTTGTGCTTCTACATCTTGAATATATTGTGATCTCCATGTGTTGATGAATCTTGTATGCACTTAATAACTCAATAAATTAGTAGTAGTTAGTGATTCCAAGAAATAATTTGGCTTGGGATCATTACAGTGGTATTAGAGCCTTGATCCTTCAAACCTGTGGAGAGATCGGTGCATGCAGAAGTACAGGGGAATTGTTATGGGTCGGAGGAAGAAAAATAGCAGTGAAATAGAGGGAGAAATGGAAGGGTCAGGAGACGACCATGAGCCTCAGGGCTTGGCTCTCTTAGTAACTGAATTTGATAAGTTCCAACAAAACATGAACCGCACAGAAAGCACATTGGTCCAACAGTTGGATGAGTATCAGGAAACCAATAGAAGGGGACAGGCCGAAATCTCTGAAACCTTGAAGAAAGTTGATGAGAATCTACAGAAAATGAACGAGAACCAAACTAGGATAACTGACCTTC
>ML778397.1:1029187-1055468 GCA_009831015.1 Picea engelmannii
GTCTTAAATACTTCTTGGAACAAAGACTATCTTCAGAAGAACAACAAAAATGGGTAACCAAGATATTGGGTTATGATTTTGAAATCGTCTATAAAAAGGGGAAGAAAAATGTTGTGGCAGATGCACTCTGAAGAAAGGATGAATATGTTCAGGCCTTTCTCTGTGCTATCTCGATCATCCAACTCGATTGGATAATAGAAGCAAGGGATGAATGGAAGAATGACAAAAAAGTGTGGACTCTCATTCAAAAGTTGCAATGGGATTCCAGTGTATCAGATACATTTAGATGGAAAAATGATTCACTATGGTACAAAGATCGCTTATATTTGTGTAAGAACTCCCAGCTCAAACAAAAGGTACTATTGGAATTGCACACCTCTACAATAGGAGGGCACTCAGGATTTTTGAAAACCTACCATAGAGTCAAGAAGGATTTTTTTTGGGATGGCCTTAAAACTGATGTTCGAAGGTTTGTGGCAGAATGTTTTGTTTTCCAACAAAATAAGGTGGAAAAAATTAAGACCCTGGGTCTTTTACAACCATTAGCCATCCCAAGTCAACGCTGGGAGGAAGTTTCCATGGATTTCATCATAGGGTTACAGAAGTCTGAAGGAAAGAGTGTCATCATGGTGATTGTTGATAGACTGACCAAGTATGCACACTTTTGTGCACTCTCTCATCCCTTCAAATCTAGTACAGTTGCCACCGCATTCATGGAGACAGATCATAAGCTACATGGCAGCCCAAAGATTACTATAAGTGCTAGAGATCTCATCTTCACTGGACATTTTTGGACATAATTATTTTCCTTTTTAGGTACTCAATTGGATCATAGCTCATCCTATCATCATCAATCTAATGGACAAACCAATATAGTGAACAAATGTTTGGAAGGCTACCTTAGTTGCTTTGTCTCTGATAAACAAACACAATGGTTCAAATGGTTACCCTTGGCAGAATGGTGGTATAAAACTTCCTTTCATACTGCAACAAAAATGACACCATTTATGGCACTCTATGGATACCACCCTCCTTCCATCACTTCTTCTCTAAAAGAAAAATATAAGTTTCAAGCAGTGGAATATCACATCGAGCATCAACAACAAGTTTTCCAAATCTTAAAGGACAACCTGACCATGGCACAAAATTGCATGAAACAACAAGGAGTTGAGTACTTATTCTGAGGTTTTTCTATGCTATATTGATATTTGGTTCTTAACATCAATGATCTGTCTTCCCCTTTATTTTTATGACTCAGATTCAGAACCCGCATCTAATTCAGAGGATTTCACTTCGGCCACCAACGACTGCTTTGAGCGGAAATCAACAGTGTTATGCCAAGGGATTTTATGGAAGTCGCACTACTTCCCGATATCCTTCTTTATATTTCCAGTGTCCTTCTTTGCTTGTGGCTTGGATTGGTTGTCCTGATACTGTCCATGTTTTCTCTGTCCTTTGTTCTGTAGGTTGGGGCCACCCTTTCCTGGTTTTTGTTGCGAGGGGTTCCCAGGCCCAAATTGTCATGTGTTTTGTTTGAGCTTCTTCTCAATTTGGACGACATATCGATAGGTTGTGCCCAAGGATGAGATGTCCAAAAATTCTATTTCATTCTAGATGTATCTATGCAGAGCACCATGATACTTGAGCACCAAATGTCTCTCTAAATGTTTGATACCCAACTTGGTGTGCAGGGTATGGAATATATTTGTGAAATCTTTAACTGGTTTGTCTCTTTATTGCTGCAGTGTGGTCCATTTGGTATACAAGTCATCATAAATTCTGACATGGTAGTATTGTTTCTTAATAACATCCCTGAAGGATTCCCAGGTGACCATGACTGTAAATAATGAGGGTTCCTCTATTTCCTTTTTCTCACAGAAAGTTTCCCACCAATCTTTGACATGGGGAATGACTTTGAGGAGCGCAAAAGTAATTTTTTCTCTATTTGAAAAGTTATGGACAAAAAAATACCCTTCTATTAGATTCAACCACTTGTCTACAACATCTGTGTCTATCTAACCTTCAAATATAGGAATATCAAAGTTGATTTTTACCTTGAAGGGGGCGATGCCTCCGATCGAGTAAGATGCATTGTCTGTTGGTAGCCACCGAAGGATTTGCACGAAACTATCCATCATCTCGTTCCTTTGTTACATGAGGGATTCCTCAAGAAATTTTTTGAAAGGATCTTCTGTCCCGTCATATTTCTTTTCTCCTGCCATGAGAGTTCGTTTGGGCGTGCGAGAGATTTTCTCCTCAAGAGAAACAAGCTGGAGACCCAATTCTTTGTATCCTAACCTTGTTGGGGACATGCATTAAGACGACAAGGAGCAGACCACTCAGATACCACTGATCCAGATTTTATGAGAAGAATGAAATGAATACATATTATTAAAATATGCTTAACATAGAATAACAAAGATACAATAAAATTGGTTTTCTATTCAATAAGGAAATAAGATGAAACTGTAGAATGCAACGGTAAACAAGCTTACTGGAATGGTGGCAGCTTATCTTTAAGAAGAGATCTGACGGTTGTGCTCATTTGCAAGAAGATCATTACAATGAGGCTCTGAAGGAATTTTTACAATAAGAAGGAATGTCAAAAACCCTAGACATCCAAAAACCTAACCCTAGGAGATGAAGCGCCAAAAGTCATGTGGGCCCCGTTTGGGTAAGTTAGTACATCAACTTACCAAGGTTGTAACTTTTTCATACGATCTCCATTTTAGGCGCATGATAGCACGTTGGAAAGGTCTATTCGAGGAATACACATTTTTTTTCAATCTATGATAGGTCATTTTCGACTGTGGCGAGCCCTAAAAACCTTTTTTAGGGCCTCAAAATGGCCCCGCAAATCAGGGACCCAAAAACTAGGAAAAAAATTGCCAAACTGGAAAACTGCCAAAATGAACTAGTTGAAATAGGTTGGAGGCCACCGACATCCATCTGGATCATTGATTATTTTGTTCTAAATGATGAAAAGTGAATCATTGTGTTAATATGTGATTGATGGTAGAGCTAAGGAAACTATTTTTTTTTCACTTATCTTATTGCATGTGTATTTTCTTTCCATAATTGTATCTCAGTCAATGTTGAAGTACCAAAAAGCTAACATATTATTACTAGACTTGTAATAGGTGTTAATATCATTGTCTACATGCTAGAGCATGAGGGTTATCCAAGGATCAACATTCTTTAGTAGTTAATAATCCTCTCTATCCGTTGGTTTATACCACCATACCTTATTTTATTAGACTCATATAATAACAGAAAAGACAAAAAAAGAGAAACGTTTAACGTGAAGGAGGAACTTTCACAGAAAGATATCCTGTAAATCACTAAGTAAATCCCATCAGTAAATTGGCTAGATTGAAAGATCTGGAGAACCATTCCACCCATCAAATGCTGTAGAGTCTAATTGGGCCTCTAAGGCAAGTTTGGTTCCTACTTTTGAGTCAAAGGTTCTCATACCCCTCAACAGAATTGGTGCTATAAGGAGGGCCTAAACGAATGAATGGATAATGACATTTCTGATAATATATCTCACATAGCCTACAAATTCAAAACAACCCACATGCATGGATAGTCATTCTCAAGAAAGCCCACATACAGAGAGTACTCCCGAAATGAGTAAATCACCTCAACACAAGGAAGTAGAACACCTATTCCCCGAAATACCTTACGCTCTTCCCCACGAGGAGTTGAACCAGTTTAGAAGAATCACAAGAGATTATGCCCGGAAAATTGGATCGTTACCCTTAGCTTCGTTACTTCCTTGTAGAAAAAAAGTAAGTAGACCAATTCTTGACACCCCTGACCAGGTTTTTGTTCACACATTAGAAGACCTGATATATTTTTTTCTCACTGATATCGAACAACCCATTAATCTGATCCCCGAAACACCAGCTAGTAACTACTCTGAACCTGACAATTTCGAATCTGACAAGGAAGGGTCTAACTCGGATCACTCAGCTTTGGAATCAGACGACATGGAGGATAATAATGATAACAATGAAGAAAGGGGAAATCAATCTAAAAATAATAAACCATGGTTGGCCAGATATGCTCTAGCAATCCCAGGATGGGTACATAACCTACCCGGACATCCGGAAAAATTACTTCCCAAATTTGACCCCGAAACCTCCGGATTGCCTAAAGACCATATTAAAAAGTTCGTAATATCTATAAGACTGATGAATGTACAAAATGAGGATGTAGTGTGTAGTATTTTTCCCTATACCTTTGAGAATTCAACCTCGACTTGGTATTTTAACTTGCCTGTCGGATCCATAACTAGTTGGACAAAGTTTCAAAAGGATTTCTTAGACAAATTTACAGAAGAAACCACCACATGAGATTTAATGGTTGAACTGTTCTCCACCACCATGAGTTCAAAAGAAAAGATTAAATATTTAAATCATTGGTTTACCATTATCCTGAACAAATTTCAACCCAAAGCTAAACCTACATAGGATTTGCAAATTGAGGTATATGCTAATGCTCTCCCTGCTTCCATTTCCATGTTTGCGAAAAGGGATGCCAGACATACCCTAGTTGAAAATTTCGAGGAAGCCAAAACGATCGAATTCCAAATGAAGGGATGCAAAGAGGGACAAGTCTCACTAGTTAAGAAGGAATTTCAACCTCCACCTAGGAGAGCACATTTTTTTACTAGACCCCTGAGAAAACAAACAGAACAAGGTCTCAAAAAAGGAGGTGGGGGCATAGAATACCTACAACAAATGATTAAGAAACTTTCGAATAAAATAGTAGACATGAAAATAAGTTTACAAGAAGGAAACCAAGGTCAAAGGCCTTATAAACCATTTTTTAAAAGAAACTCTCCTTTCAAAGAAATTAAACCTCCCCTTGCCAACTTAAACATCGACCTGGGTAATGTAGCATCAAACTCTTTTTGTATGTACCATCAAGAGAAACATTCCGAAAGAGACTGTCCCTAATGGGTGCATGCTATGAGTTTAATGGACAATCAGTTCCTAGATGAAGTTTCTCTTACCAAAAAATCAAGTGGCTCGGCGGTGAATATCGTTGATCCAGAATAAGTTGAGCTATCGGAAGAAAGAGCCATGTTGTTGTGGGATCCTGACTTGTTGATGCCTCTTGACGATGTATTTGAGGTCCAGGAACCACCCGCTGAGGTTTTTGCTATAAAAACGCGAAGTAAGGGTCAATCGGTCCCAAATGATGCCACCACTATTCAATCCTTGAGATGGAAACAAATAGTCGATCACTTGAAATAAACATGTGTCTCCCAAAGAAATCCTATAAACATACACACATGGGAAGCACCTAAGCTAGAATACAAAATAGTATAAGATTTAAAGAAGTTGAAGGCTAATGTGTCAGTCATGGAAATGTGCAGGATTCCCCAACAAAAGGATTTTCTATTACAGGCCTTAAAGTCAATAGAATCCCCTATAATGAGAACTGACCTAGGTGAGGTCCCATATCCCACATATTTAAAGAACAAACCAAATGTGAATGCTTTATATTTATACAAAAGAGGAAATCCTTTTGTCCCACCTTTCCTTTTAACGTTTCAAGTCTTAAACAAAAACCTGCATAATTTCTTAGTCAATTAAGGGGCATCCTCCAATGTCATGCCATTGTCAATCTGCAAGAAATTGAATGCAATCCTGCTCAAAAGTGATTGGGGAACTTAAATATGTCACGATCAGAATGGCTCAAGTAAAATTTATTGGGGAACTTAAAGATGTCATGATCAAAATGGCTACACACACAAAATTTGTTCAAGTAATTGACATAATTGTAGTAGATATCCCAGAGGCTTATGGACTGCTACTTAGTCAAGATTGATCCAAGAAATTGAATGGATGATTTAGTATGGACTGGGCTCACCTATGGTTTCCATTAAAGGGAAATAAAAGAATTATTACGATCTATAGGGAAAGATATCTCAAACATACTGTCACCGATCTAGAAGCCTTCAACGAACCCTCATCAACATATTTTCCTATGCTAGGAAACTACTCTTATGATTCTATTTTCGACAATTTTTCCCCTCTCGCGTCTGATGTAACTCTCTGTCAAAACTCCGAAATGACTTTTCAAGTGAATCTACTAGAAGCCGCAAAAGAAAGCATCTCCTGTCATGAGCCTCTGTTGGGAACAACAGACAAGGAATACGAAGATGAGAAAATAACTAGGCCCGAAGAAGTTTCTAAATTTTTCTCACAAGTCTGGATGTCGTATTTTGATGGGTCTAAATCACAAGAAGGTTCAAGAGAAGGATGTATTCTCATTGAGACAAAGGGGAAGTGAAATTTCCTATCCTGCAGTCTAGAATTTGAATGCACCAATAACACTGTTGAGTATGAAGCTCTAGTTCAGGGACTAAAAAAATACATAGACTTAAACATTAAAGAACTGAATGTTTTGGGGGACTCTAAAATTATCGTTATGCAAGTGAAGAATAATATCCATTGCAATTCACCCCACTTGATAAATTAGCAACAAGAGGAGCATAGACTAATAGAACATTTTGAGGCCTTCAATATTATTGTTGTTCCCATAACAAAGAATACTCTTGTTGATTCCCTAGCTACTACAGCCTCAAGGTTATCCCCTTTACAAGACTATGAAGCCTTCAGGTTCACTATGGAGATACTCTACAAACCATCAGTACCCAACAAAATTTATAATTGGAAGGTTTTTGAAGGAGATGAACAGATTGCAGATTTTCTAACTAATCAAGAGAATTTTAAATATTTGGCTATCGATGATGAGGTATTCCAAGAGAAACTGGAAGAAACTAATTTCCACGAAAAAAAGAAGGGAACATATCACTCTAATAATAAACCAAGGTTTCACATGATACCGAAAGGGGTAGCCAATTTGGAGAACCTTTTCAACCCGAGGGAAATATTTAAAGGGTCAAAGAATACAAAAACAAGGAGTTGATGTCCTATATACGAGACCATAAACCTAGGAACCCAAAAAAACCATAAGAATGTCAATCTAGGTAACAAAGTGTTTAAAGAATACTGGAAAGCTTATCTCAAAATTTTTAGAGAATATCAATATGTCTTTGCATGGTCCTACCAAGAATTGAAAAATTATGACACTCACATTACCCAACACACAATCCCGTTAAAATATGGAGTAAAACCCTTCCAACAAAAAATCAAGAAGTACCATCCATCTCTAGAACCCTTGATGTATCAAGAGCTAAAGAAATTATTACATGCTAATATTATCTTTCAGGTTAGACACTCTACTTGGGTAGAAAATTTGGTTCCTATCAGGAAAACGTCTGGGGAGATCCTCATGTGTGTAAATTTCAGAAACCTTAATAGAGCATCAAAAAAGGATAACTACTCATTCCCACTCATGGAAAATCTCTTGCAGACCATGTTTGGCTCTGAAATATTTTCCCTTCTGGATGGTTTCTCAAGTTATGACCAGGTCTTAGTTTCAGAGGAAGACCGATTGAAGACTAACTTCCAAACTAATTGGGGAACTTTTTCTTATAAAAGCTTTCTCTTTGGGTTGATTAATGTAGGGGAAACCTTCCAAAGGGCCATGAACATAGATTTTTGGGGATTGATTAAACAATGTGTAGTAGTATATTTGGATGATGTGACTGTTTATTCAAAGAGAAGAGAAGACCACACCCAACATCTAACCCAGATTTTTGAAAGATGTAGGAAATATGGAATATCTTTAAACCCTAAGAAAACTATCTTTGGTGTTGAGGAAGGGAAACTACTAGGTAATATTATATCTCAAGAAATAATTCGTATAGACCCCGAACGAATAAAGGAAATAGCTCAGATTCCCTTGTCCCATAACAAAAATGCTATGCAATCCTTCTTTGGGAATATTAACTTTGTGAGGAAGTTCACTCCCGATTTCGCCAAAACTGTCAAATCCTTACAAAAAATTATTCGCAAGGATGCAGATTTTAAGTGGGATGACAAGCAAAAAGATGATTTCAACAACATAATTATCGTAATCTCTCAAGCTCCAGTGTTGCAAAGTCCCAAATTCAGTAAAGATATTTTCCTCTATACTTTCACCTCCGACCAGTCCTTAGCTGCAGTATTGACCCAAAAGGATGATGAAAACAATGAGGCATCGATATCATTTATGAGAATTAATATCCAAGGATTCGAATTGAACTGCCTTGCTATACAAAAACATGTTTATGCGGTATACAAAGCAGTAAAACATTTCAGATCTTAAATCCTAAAAAATCACACCAAAGTCATTGTGCCTCATCCCGCAGTACGATCTCTATTCACTCAACAAGAGATGGGAGAGAGAAGGGGAAATTGGATGGAAATTGTCCAAGAATCTGATCTAGATACAAAATATACCAAATTAATTAAGGGACAAGGATTGTGTAAACTTACCGCAGAATCCAAAGATCTAATAAATGAAAACCCTAGGTGGGAGAACGTAGTATCATTATGGTGTAGTGAAGCTTTATACATTCCCCCAGGGAAATAATATTGGTATGGAAAATTGATTTACCTTCTACATCATGGGACTTTCCTAGAAAATGTAAGCCCTAAGGAAAAGAGATCTCAGGCTAAAATCTGTGCAATATCACCTCGTAAATTCAGTACTTTTCTACGTAAATTATGATGGAGTTCTCTTGAGATGTCTTGAACAAGAATATGCATAAAAGGTTTTGAGGGAGCTCTATGATGGTCCTGCAGGTGGACACTTTGCAGGAGATACCACAACTCAAAAAATATTAAGAGCCAGTTATTACTAGCCTACTCTATTTAGGGGCACTCATACATATGCTAGAAACTGTAAATCTTATCAAATGAGAACTGGTAGAGAAAAGAGGGTAGTTTTCCCACTCCAACCAGTGACCATATCTAGACCTTTCGAGCAATGGGGGTTAGAATTCATAGGGGAGATTAATCTGAATTATTTAAAACAACATAAATATATATTGAATGCTAAGGATTATTTCACAAAATGGGCAGAGGCCATCCCTCTGACTCACGTGAATGAAAAGGTTGTAATCCAATTCATAGAACAAAAACTGATCACAAGGTTTGGGATGCCTTCCATTCTCATTTTTTATAATGCTTCCTACTTTTCTTCTACTCTATTAACAAATTTATCTCTGGACAAAGGAATCATAATAAGATACTCTGCAAGCTACTACCCACAAGGAAATGGGGTGGCAGAATCAACTAATAAAAACCTAGTGAGGATATTGAAGAAAAAAGTCGCAAACAATCAGAGGAATTGGCATAGCTTGATTCATAATTCCTTTGGGAAGATAAAGTAACACCCAAGGAAGCTATAAGGAACTCACCATACTTTCTGGTATACTGGCAAGAATCCATTCTCTCAAATGGGTTGTATCTTCCATCACTTCAGCTTGCTCAGGCTTCATGAGGACAACCCTCATTAGTTATTCAACAAAGAATTGATACCCTCCTCATGCTTGAAGAGGAAAGGGAGAAAGAAAAATCTAAGTTCACCAATCATCAATAGTAGATAAAATATGGTTTGACAAGCATAAGGGAAAGGAGAAGAGTTTTGAAGTAAGAGACTTAGTCTTGAAATGGGATAGAGAAAACGAACCTAAGGGAAAACATTCAAAGTTTCAAAATCTATGGCTCATGCCTTTCCAGGTATCCGAGAAGATTTGGGCAGGCACGTATCGGTTGAAAAATATGAGGGGGGAACCCGACACCCTCCCAGTGAATGGCCAAGCCCTAAAACAATAGTTTTGTTAAAAACAAATGGGTCGTTTTATGTTTCTTTTAAAATATACTATGACTAGGATAAATGTGTAGGTTTAGGGTAAGCTGATTGCAAATTCATTTTTATTTTTGTTTTTCCTTTTTCTTCGTATTATCCTTAATTAAGTTGTGTTCCATAAAGCAATGGTTGACTTTAATAAATATGGTGTAGGAAAATCTGCTCCTAACTTATGCTTTCGTGCAACATAAGAAATGTTGGGCAATTACAAATTTCTTGAAGGAGATATATATCTTGTCTTTGCAAAATAAAAAACCTTGGTAAGTGATTAAATGTCTCCCTGGTGGTCTGGTAAAGACCAAAGGGAAATATGGCTAGTTGGAAAGGAATACATGTACCTCTAGACAGAGCTAGGAAGAATTTCACCTTAACTAATTCACCTTGCAGATAACAAATGTCCTCCTCTCCAATTCACTCGTAGAATTTCTGCCAAAAGTAAATCAATTATATTAAAATGAGTGAAAATTCATAGAGGGTATGAAGATAACTATGTCGGGGCTATGGATGCTCGCTGGTAGCGGAGCAAGGTCTGTGATGTCAAGGTGACTCCATCGGGCCTATGGACGCTCGCTAGCGGCGAAGAAACACCATGGAAAGGGAATAATGATAACTAAAACAAACTCGATCCATTGAATGACTTATCTGGATATTGTCAAATAGGGACATGGGTCATGGTCAAGAGGAATGATGGTGGGAAAAGGGGCTGAACTCCATAGGTGGACCCTAATTCACGACCTCAGTAAATTGTATACACATGGATAGGAAATACTCTTATAGAAGAAAAGCTAGTTAGTTTCTCAACCAGCCTCTGCACAAGCTAACCCTGAAGAAAGGAGTAGAGATTATGTTTTCACCTAGAGAATCGCCATTTGTTGAGCGCTCAACACACCATAAATGTTTTTCAATTTTTTTTCTCTTTTGTGTACCACTTGTTTCTTTTTTCTTCTGAATTTATTTCGTTGTATAGGGATCATTAAGTTGTGTTTCCATGTTCGGTTTTATTTGGACCTGTCAAACTGAAACCTTTTTTTCTCTAAAAAGAGAGTGGAATTTTAACTAAGAATTCATAGCTAAAATTGTGACCCACAGACCTATTTTCAGCATCGGAGAAATCCGAGAAGAAAAAATGACCACGTAGTAACAATAATCGTCAATCACCGATGTATCATCGACGTCGGGAAAAAACCGAAGGAGATCTGCACTGATTGTTCATGGAGAAGTTTCAGGAGATTGTCGACATCCCACCGGCATCAGTGAAATATGAAAGGGTAAGACACTAACATGGGACATAATGATCCTCCAATCACCGATTATTGATACATTGTTCGAGTCGGTGAAATCCCAAAGATTTAAATTGGGGAAATTTTTGCGGTGATACATTTCCAAGCATCAGTCACCGATGCATCTTCGACATCGACAAGTTTTGAGGGGGGTAATATAGGAACACATGTTTCAACATATCGTCGATCGTCGATCCTTGATACTTATTCGACATCGATGGGGTATGACCTTTTTGTCAAAGCACATATCTAACGAAAATCCCTGATTCCGAACAAACTCTTAGGTGAAGGAGACAAATTCAAACGCACATGTCTTTTCCGCGCAAGCATTTTGTACGGCCTAGTTTCATCCCGAGTCACCTTAGGTTTCCCCGTGTCCTAGTCGCACTTCCAAGTCATAATTTCCACATCATCATTGTACAGAAAGATGGATCGGGATCAGAGCTTTGCCAAGAGATATCAATAAACATTTTCTAAGGAAAAACGCCAACCCCCAATCCACCCGTTTAAATTAGTGGAATGATGGGACGTTTTTAGCACAAAATAAGAACAGATTTTGTCATTTAATAGGCCAATTAATATTTCTCTGTGCATACATTTCTACCCCGTGTGTCGATCGAATAATGAGAATTTTAAATGTTCGATGAACCATACTATATCTCACTCCTGCGCCACCAACCTATGAATGCATTTAATCTCAAGCATAATGCAGATCTTGGTGACAGATTGTGTAAAACTACACTTACACCCCGAATTGAATAAATGATGCGACAAGGTAAGTATTCTGTGTGTTTAAATTACTAAGACAGTTTCGAAACCCAACATTCTATACACAAGTTTCTTATTTCTAGAGCAGTCAAAGAAGTGAAAAGAGCATCTCAAGAGTTGCACTCGATTCTCATAATTTCAAAACTCAGTTAACCTAGTGCGAAGAAGAGGTGTGTGTCTATTTTGTCATTTCAACACTCACATTTTTATTTATATATCAGTATCCTCTATGCAAGACGATATCTAACTCTTCTTTCTCTGGAGGAAAATGCCTCCAAGGAAGCCAACGACCAGACGCTCGCCAAGGGCACCAAATTTGAAGGAAGGAGAGGTCGTTGAAGGATATTCTCCCGATGCTGCGAGGAAATTGGAATTTTCTACTAAAGCGGAGATGGTCATCAAAACATCAACTATTTTCCCATCCCCCTTCTTTTGGCGACATGGAGGCAAGCACTGGTTCAAAGATAATTCTCCCGTAGTGGGGAGATTTGTTCAGTGGGATTAGTCGGAAAGATTACCCAAAATTTATCCCCCACAACGAACCTGATGTAAGGACGCTCGATGATCAGGTTTTTCCAAACATCCGACAGTCATGCCTGCATATGGTAGCCTGCTAAACCCCGTTCTTTTCCTGTATTGAGAGCCTGGGGTGGATAATCGATCATACAGATGCAATGAAGTGTCTGGTCAATGATGAGAATGACAGATGCGTTGGTTTTTTTCTCCTAATGGAGGTCCATAAATACTAAAATCTTAGGGACCCATAGGAGTGGTTAAACACAGATTTTGTAGTGAAATTATATGAGTTCCATGACACTAGTAGATTGATGGCCTCTTGGTGGAAGGAAGACAAAAACTTCACAAAATGGAGAAACAAATAGTACAGGACAACAAATATGAGGGAGCCATACATCTATTTAATGACTCTAATCTCTCGATTGTACAGGGAGAGATATTGTGCTAAGTTTTTGGAGGCATGGATGCCCCTAGAATACACTATGGCCATCTCCAGGAGTATCTTCATTGGGGATAAATCATCTCTAAACAATTGAGAACCAACATATTGTAGGTCCAAACACCAAAGGATGGAGAAGTGCATGCTTTTCACATGGCATCATACCTTCTAGACGTAATCTATGCAAGGAACGTCTTCGCAGGGATGAATCTAAGCTGGCATGTCGTCGAGCTACCTGTACATGTCTACTTCAAAATTCTGTGGGAAAAAAGGTATAATAATTCTTATGCTCTCATCTATGATGAATTTATATCTCAGGTCTATTTTATTATTTTCAAGAAAGAATGCCCAAGACTGTCGGTAGCAGCCAAGAAAATGATCTCAAAAGTAGGCCATTGTTACCTAGAGGAAACCATGACTTATATCATGGTGTTTGGGGCCACCGACGCACCACATATACTCACCGCTTATGTCCCATACCAGCTCGTCGTGGGAGAAATATTTTACCAAACTATCCTACAGGCATATAATGTAACTTTGGTTAAGGACAAGAAGCGAACATTCATACCCTATGGTTTCTATATGGAGTTTTACATGGTGAAGGATACTGCACAAGATAAATAAGAGGGTCTAAGCCAATTGGAATACATATTCCCCATAGAACGATTTTGAAAACATGACCCTAGAGGCCTGGTACTTCAGCATGCATCTCAAGTCTCTTCCTGTTGGCCATATGCACATGATAAATTCAAAGACAAAATCTTTACATAATGTGCTCAGGACTGGGAGGAGGTGCTACAGAGGAAATCTAACCCAAATATGACCAAATTTAAAGAAATGAGTATGAAAGAGTAGGTCGAGACTATATAACAATCAATTTAGGAATCCCTCAGAGTCAGATATGAAAGGATAGCAATCGAAGCGACATAGTCGCAGAGAACAAGAATTCTATTACTAGAAGAAGCTCAAAGAGTCATAGAAAGGCTGCAAGACAACCCCATGCTTGACCCTTTGATAGAACCCTTGAGGGTCACCCCAATTGACACAAGAAATCTCGAAGAAAAGAAATTTTGCTCGGAAACAATTCCACTGGAGGGAACCAATGATCCAGAAAATCCCAGAGTTTCATCACCATAAGCCAGATCACCAATGATTATTCCATCCCAATAGGAGATTCAAAGAACATCAAGTGAAACGAGTGTGTCGAACATTCTCTTTGATTTGATTACCATCTATGATGATGAAGAGAGCTCGAAGGTCTCTCTTATAATTCCAGTACCAATTATAGAGGAGAAAGAACCAAGGCGAACATCTTCTCCAACTCTCAATGCTTCAATTCTAAAACCTCTACAGGGCAACCATGAGGCTGAGAGTACCCTAGATACTGAATTTCGCAACCTATCGGAGACTCCTAAATACAACTCCAAGGATGAGCGAGGGTCTGGTGAATAGGAAGAGGAACTGCAATAGATAGAAATTGGCACCTCAATAGCCAATCACTTAGATAGTGTTGAGCCCATGACCATTTCTTGATCTAAGGCTGACACTCCACCAATAAATGAACACTAGCAGGAGGTCAAGTCACTAGAACATACAGAAGTTTCCCCTGTCAAAGAAGTACAAGAGCCAGTCCTGGAACAAATATATACAACAGGAAGCCTAAGCAACACTCTGACCTGGGGAGACCAACAGATCCTTGATCCCATGGATGAGGTCACTGATATACAGGCGATTTCTTACGACAGAAAGAGGAAATCCATAATGAGGAGGACAACCAAAAAAAAGGAGGCTCGCGCTGGATAAAACGATTCTCATCACCACAAAAGAAAAGTTGTTCAGGACAGAAAATGAAAAGACAACTGAGATAATCAGTGTAGGGATGGCTATAACAGATGCCATGCTGGATCAAGACAAATAAGACGAAAAGGAGCTACCCACTGCAAAGAAGGAGTTGGACCATTTGCACCATCTGGCGAAATATTATTAGGACTCAACGCAAGCAATAATTTTTCTGAAGAGTGAATTCTGAGAAGAATATGCACCATTCACGAGCTAGAGACATCTCTTTACTACATGCATAGTCGAGCTTCAAGAAGACACTCTCATGGAACCGAAAACCTATAAATACATGGAAATATGGTATGAAAAGGAATACCAAATTGTAGAATGAATTGGTTATATCAATGCAGTATAGAAGGGCCGAGACACAGAGGAGCATGGCATCTGAGTGTTGATGGATAGAAACATATCCCGAATCAAGAAGGTAGTTGAATACTGGGTAAGTATGGCCCAAGAACCTCAATGAAAGATCCAGTAAAGGTGGGCTAAGTGCAAGAAAAGTTGGGAGAAGATCAATCAGGAGATGAAAGACATCGACTTTATAGAGTTTGGCTCACCTGAAGACCTTATCTATTTGCATGACATATTCAAACGACATGAAGAACAAGACTTAACATGGGAAGCGTATATCACACAGGTGGTGAGGATGACACCAGGTCAAGTTAAGAAGTTTATGGAACACCCGATCAAGGCTCGCACAACACTTCAATGTTTAAGTGCTAAGGTGATCAAATACAAAGAATGAGTAATAGAGATGAAGGAAACCCTTTCAGGCCCGATGGACCAGCATAGATTCCCATATGCTAACACATGCAAGGATCTCTTTTTCAAGTGGTCATAGTATGATAAGAATCATCCACTCTAGTAGAACCACTAGACGATCTCAGGAGAGCAAAGAGATCAAGCCGCCACTTGTCATTCTCTTTTTTTACTTAACTCAAACTTTTAGTAGTTGTTTTAAGTTAGTGATTCTTTATAAATATGGGGATCAACCTTTTTGGAAAGGTCAATGGTTTTGGGAAAGACCCTCTTTTTGAGAATTATGAAGAATTATTTTTGAGCAACTTTAATTAAGAAGTTATGTTTAGAACAAAAGAAAAATTTGATTTTCATCAAAGGCATTATGTGATTGGATTGAGGAGGAACTACTTCCATCTTTGAATTTAGTAGTTGATGTTGTAACAAGTAAGAGTTTCTGAATCTATTGATAAGCTATCTTTCAATACTTTAACAATTCTTTTGTTCTAAAGGATGAAAAGTGAATCGTTGTGTTAATATGTGATTGATGGTAGAGCTAAGGAAACTATTTTTATTACACTTATCTTATTACATGCATATTTTCTTTCCATAATTGTATCTCAGTCAGTTTTGAAGTACCAGCAAGTTAACGTATTATTACTATACTTGTAATAGGTGTGAATATCGTTGTCTGCATGCTAGAGAACAATGGCTATCCTAGGATTATCATTCTTCAGTAGTTAATAATCCCATCGATTAGTTGGTTTATACCATCACACTTATTTTATCAGACTCATCTAATAATAGAAAAGACAAAAAAAGAGAAACGTTTAACCTAAAGGAGGAACTTTCACGGAAAGATATCTTGTAAATCACTAAGTAAAGCCCATCGGTAAATTGGCTAGATCGAAAGATCTAGAGAACCATTCCACCCACCAAACGTTACAGAGTCTAATTGGGCCTCTAAGGTTGTTACACATTATTTTGGTCACCCTGATGATGATTACATAAACATGTGTTCAAGTTCCCAATATGATCTTTTGCCTGAGAAAAGCAACCTCTTTCCACCCTTGCAAGATGCATTTTTGGAAGGTCGTCGTAGGCTGCTCCCTTTACACAGTGCGGAAATCCATGATTTCCACAGGCTGAACTATAGCCAGCCCGTGGGATTTCCGCAGGCTTCTATATAGGCAGGTCGCGGCGACGCTTTAAGACTAAAAGAGGAAAGAATTTCTAGCAGCTTCTAGAAGTGGAATCTTCTAGAAATATGAGGTGGCGTCCGTATGGTTACGATCCTACTGACTTCTTTGATTTGATGGGATCATCCTCATCTCTTTAACCACTTCAATTTCTCCTATATAATGAAAGCCTTCTCATGGAAAAGGTTAGAGGTACAAGCATAAACAAGCATAGAGACTGAAGAAAGAATAGGCTGAAGAATGTGTGAAGAATCCTATTTCAAGTGATGCTTGAGGTATCCATTCATTCATCAAGATTTTGTGAAAATTCTTCATGAAAATGTCGAAGCAAATGTATGTGTGTGTCAGAACAAAGGGTCACTGAAAGGGAACTTGCGACATCAAGGTGATTCGGTTGTATCTTCTATATTTCATTAATATAATACGGTGGCACGTCTCTTTCCCATAAAATGATTGATATTTTATTACATGACTCCTTGATCACATGTTTAGGTTGTCATTGAATTTCACTATTGTTGCTTTCACGTTGGTTGATTTGTGTTATTGGAGATATGATCTCATAGGAACATCGGAGTAAGGTAGAAACAACAAAGACATAAGGAATCGATTCATAAGGTATGTTATCTATTCCTTCTTTGGTAATTAAAATCAATGATTGAAACCTAGGGAAAGCATCGTGTTCTGTCTTGTTTTGTTCTAGATCCAGGTGGATCTAGGGGGATTAGTTCATGTCCGCATCTACTGATTTACCTGTTAATAAAGGCAGGTTTGGTTCCTACTGTTGATTCAAAGGATCTCAGACTCCTCGACATGCCCCATTGCTAAATCTATGAAAATAATATTTCCTTACATTTTTTTCCAAGGAACAAATTATGTACTTTTATTAATATAACATAAATTCATAGTTAGATGCACATGGATTTCATAATGTTGTTAATCCCTTTACATGTAATTTCTATGTTCTATCCATCATCATAAAAAAAAATAAGTTTGTTCCTATTCAATTATATTTGTAGCCTCTTCAAAAAAACAATATTCAAAGTAGTACATTAGCCATTCATCGAGTAAACTGCGAAAGTCCATACTTATACAAAATATGAGATAAAACATTTAAAATATTTTAATTTTAGGTCCATGGTTCATGATTATAATCTATAGTGTGTCCATTCTGGATTACTAAAATAATCCAGGTTCCTTGATCCATCCCAACTCTAGCTTTTGAGAGCCCATCTACAATGTTACTCTTGTCCTTATAAATATGGGACAAAGATGCATATCATAAATATGTAAGTATATTGAGAGATTTATCATAGAAGGGTCATAATATAAAATTGTTTAAGGGAATTTCTTTGAACATTCATTTGATAACTAGCATTGAGTCTCCAAAAATTTGTAATTGGGTTACACTCAACTCTTGTGTTGGTTTCAAAACTAACTTTAAAGCACCATTTCACATAAATTATTGGTTTCTTGACCAATTTCATCTTTAAAAGATATATTTTGATATGAAAATTGATATAATATGCCCATGAACCTTCCTTAAAGGGGTTCCCTTGTGAAGTACCATCCCATAGAAATATTTTCTTTGTTTCCACTTCACCTTTCCTATGAGGGATAGTTTTTCCTTGCACCTATGCATAGGAATTTAAAATATTTATGGTCTGAACAACAAATTTGAGAAGAAGTGTCCCTTTTTCTTCAAACATCCTGTAGAATTTTGGAAATCCATACTCCCCGGGATATGTTGAGAGGTAGTGTTCTAATCTTGGAGGTCTCCTTTCTACTACACCATATTCTAAATGCCTATTCGAGACTTCTCCCCTTCAATAATTTCCCAATCCCCGTTAAAATTTCTCTTTCCATACCTCCTTGAAGTATGGACATTCTAGCATGAGGTTAACAATATCTTCTTATTCTTGATGACATTGATAAAACAATCCCATACCTATAAAATCCCTCTTCTAGGGAACATCCTATGTGGGAACCTTATTGAGTAAACTCAACAACATAAATATCTTATATCTTGTTTTTTGTGGGACATTTCAATTTCCATATAACTTTCCACCACTATATTTTCTAATCTTCTCTTCCTTATTTTGCTAGTTCTTTGTAACCTAATCTACAAATTTATTCTATAATAGGATTCAAAGACCAAATCAACTAGTCTTCTTCTTCCTTGAGATTAACATTGTTATCTATTAGGAGGTCCATGTATCTTTTCCATTCCTCTGCATACTCTGCTACCTATCTAATTTATTCCCAAGTAAACCACTATTGGTACCAAGTAGTGGTCCTTTCCAAGTTTCCAACCTATCAAAGATGGAAGTAATCGTTGTTACTTAATTCTTGAATCATATGGAGTGGAAGTATTTTCTTACCTTTGATCCCTACCCAATGATCAAGACAAATTTTGAATTCATCCCCTTTTCCAATTTTCCAAATCAAACATTTTCCAACAAGATGGAAAACATACATAATAACTTTTCATATTATTGAGACATCATTTTGTTTTTTGATAGGAATTCCAATCTAATCCTCCACTAAATTAGGGGATATTTACTTATATATTACTACGCAGTCCTATAAACATGTTCCTTTAATTAGTCTCCACACATTTTTTGCATTAAGAGCCTTTGAAAAGAGAAAGAGATTTTTGAGGCCCCATCCTCTAAAGGCTTTTGTGAAGCCATATTTTTTCATGAGGACTTTTTTCGTTTTTGGTTTCTAGACCATATAAAATTGTAGTAAAGTTTCCTAATGGTTTCCATAACACATTTTGGGACCCAAATAAGTAATATCTAATCGAATGAAATTGCTTCCAAAAATACTTTAACCAAATCCAGACGACCTCCTTTAGACAACCAACTATTGCACCATGTTTTTATTTTCTTCTTCTATTTCACTATTAACCACTTCCAATCAGATTTTCTATATCGAACTTTCTTCAAATAGAAGCCTAGATATTTTAGACCCCATTCGAGATTAGTCACCTTCAAGGGAAATAATAAAGTAATAAAGTTATTTTCTTGGTTAGATATCCCTCATAAGGTCATCAAATAGTTTTCCATGTTAATGACCATTCTAGTTTATTTACAAGATAACTCCATGATTCCCTTGATTTTTTTAAAGAACCTTTTTTAACCTGAAAAAATAATCATAGTACCATCAAAAAACAATACATGCATGATATTACATGAAACTCCAATGGGAACCCCCTTCATGCTACCATTTCCTTCTATTTCTTTAAGTAAATTACTTAAACCTTCAACTACTAATAGAAAGATAAGAGAGGGTAGGAGACATCCTTTTCTAAGGTCCCTCACTGATTTGAAGAAAGGGGATTCTAATCCATTTAATAAAATAGAAAAATATACTGAGGAAATGTAGTTCATTATCCTAACAACAAACTAGTGACATAATCCTAAATGTATGAGAACAATTCTAATGTAAAGTCAACTTAACTTGTCATAGGATTTGGATAAGTCCACTTTCATCACCATTAATATTTTATTTTTGACCTTTATTGAATGCATTCATTCTTGTGCTACTGCAACTACCTCATATTTTTGTCGTCCCTCTAAGAATCCAAATTGTTCTCTTCAGATTTGATTTGACAGAACACTTTTCAATATTCTAGCAATGAGATTTGAGATGATTTTGTATATGTAATTGCATGAAGAGACAATTCTAAGTTTATCAAGGGTTGTGAGGATATCTTCTTTAGGGAACAATTATAGGAACATTGTATTGAAGGATCCCAACATTTTTCCTTGATTTCTTGTAGTCTCCGAGACTCTTCATAGATATTCCTCTACAAATTTATAATATCCGAATAAAAATTCCACTAATAGTCAATCAAGGCCAATACATTTGTCCTTTTGAAAAATAAACAAAGTTTTATGCAATTCTTCTTTCCCAAATTCCTTTGTTACGGACTGATTATATTCGTCATCAATGAATCTATGGAATGAGTTCGATAGCATAATCACTTCTTCAATTGTAACACAATTGTCTTCCTTGAAAAGAAAGGAAAAATTATTTACACCTTAAAATGTTATTCCCTTGAAATTTGTTGCCCAGGTACCATCTCCCTTATCAAATTTCCAAACATATTTTATATTATTTCTATAGTTTTCATACCTATGTAGGAGTTTTTTTTTCTGATCCCTAGCATATATCCATGATTCCCTACTCTTAAGTCTCCATTGTTTTTATTTTTCTAAAATAATTATCCTCCTTTTATATTCTAGTGACCTTACTTCAATTTTTTGTTCCTCACTCAAATACCCAAATCCTTCACTATTGTAGAGTACCTCCAAGGCTTCCTCTAACTCTCTGAGAACCCTATCACATTTCATCTTTTTGTCCCTTTTCCAATTAGTAGCCAACTTTTTTTCCACTTCCAATTTTTGGTGAAATCGAATTTGAGTGAATTCTTGTGGATTACCATTATAAGGTTTATGAACTTTCATTTTTTCCACAAAAATCTCCAGCTTCATCCACTCTAAATTTAGTTTGAAGGGGCTAGCAGGTTTCTATATTCTAGGGGTCTCATCTAACACTACATGATTATGATCATAGTTACCCCTAATGGTGACCCATTGTTTTATTCTTATGACTTCATATAGGAAGGATTCCAATATTAAAAAAATTTGGGCCTCTTAGAAATTTTGGCTTCCCCGACTCTCTTGTTACTCTAGGTGTGAGATATTTTAGAAGGATAAATATCCAAATGACTAATTTCTTCCAATTTTTTAATGAAATAAATAGGGAGATAATTCATTTGAGCAGTTGGGTGCTAGTCGAGTGCCATACTTCTAAATATCCAAACGTGAAATTCAAGTCTCCCCCTATAAAAACCAATCCATTTTGTACTCTATCCATTTTGAAATATCTATTTCAATACTCCACCTTTCCCATGGACCATAAAAATTCAACGCTATGATATATTCCCCCATATCCAAAGAGAAAAAGGAGGTCCCTATTCCCAAGGTAAAGGCCCAAGAATTAGCGAGGGTGAAGGAGCATTTACTCCATCCGATCACGTTCCCACCCAACCTCCCAATGGAATCTAGAAAATAGAAGTCCCAGTAACTTAACAATTTAGAGAGTTCTTGAGTGATTCTCTCCCCATATAACATTGTCTCTTGCAATAGAATAATAGAAGGTTTGGTAATATCAACTAATCTCTTTACAAACCATTTTTTTAGGGGTTGGACAATCTATGTAATTGAGAATCAAAATAATCATTCAGAACCTTAAAATAGGGCATTTTCTCTAAGAGTCCCATTAAGGATAGTTTTTCCCCACACCTAACTTCATAGGTTGTTTGACTTCGAGACATTCACATGAAATTATTCCTTCACGTTTTATTGGATTTAGGTACTTTCTCTTAAAAAAAACTCAAGCCCCCGTCACGGTTCTAAGAAAATCAAGAGTGCCATTGCTTTTAGGTCTTAAATTGTACTTGACCAGTTCCAAGAGTTTGGATTCTAGGGTACCCTTTCCATCTAGAGTACAATCTATAATAGGGTTTGTAGGAGACCTTATAGTGCTTTTCTTGCACTCAAACCTTCTACTATTCTAGGTATAGGTATTGGTGCTGGTGGGTTTAGATTTTTTATATCTGACAAATTATATGTGACATTCACTCAACGATTCTAGTTCTTTGCACCTAGCCTCATTTCCCCATGTCTCGAAAACAAAATGTTTTGAAGAAAAAATTGTATTCATAGAGAGCTATTGATGGGTCTTACCCAAAAAAAATTTGTTATCCTTGTCATCATTAAATGTGTCCATGTTAGGTTATTTAACCTATCTATTACTTTATTTTTAAAAATTTACTACCATAGGTCTTGTTCGAAGGAAATCTAAATTTTCTTGAATCCCTAGATCCTCTTTCCAAATTGTAGTTTAAATTATTTCCAGTTCCAATGTCTCTAGACCTCTTGAGTTCTTCATCAAAGACGAATTCTTTTACATACTAAAATAATTTCATTTTTTAGCTAGGTGCCCATAAAAATGGAAGAATGTACACCTAAATGGAATCCCCTCATACTCTATATATATATGGAAGAGGGCGTCTCCCCTTATAATATCCATCATTTCCTATAGAAATTTTTTGTTAATCCCTAGAAAAATCCCCATTCAAATCCCATGTTATGTATAAAACCCCTTATCAATCCCCTTATTGAATTATTACATTTCTTGTGTTATATTTGTATGCATGCTTTGAACCTGTTCATCACACCCTTTCATTATAATTGTACCCTTTGTCTCATACACACACACACACACACACACACACACACACACACACACACACACCAAGGAGACATAGTCTTAGGATCATCTTATCTCATATCATATTTTATTTTGAATTGGATATATTGTAAAAGGAGGTTTCCCCCTTGAAGTGTACTGTAATCATTTAATTTTTATCATCTTTTAAGGCATTGGATCATAACATTTGGTATTAGAGTATTGATCATATGGTTTTTCTTCTCCAAGAAAGTCATCTTAGCATTGTCACTATAATGCCTTTTATGGGTTGAATCAGATAGTGAAAATTGGAGGTTATTTAGAAGACATTTCAAGGTA
The DNA here is from genome assembly GCA_009831015.1 of Picea engelmannii. NCBI lineage: Eukaryota > Viridiplantae > Streptophyta > Pinopsida > Pinales > Pinaceae > Picea > Picea engelmannii. Next base: position 1,052,344 of record ML778397.1, read on the forward strand.
TATATGGTAGAAATTTTAGCTTATGGGTCAATATACTTTTGGAGATACACCCTATGGAAGATAAGGTTTTTGACTAGTGCTATTACTAGTCTCAAACAGGTGTTCTAGGTAACATTATCATATCTTCTTCAGAAGGGATCCAAATTTAGTGAGACAAATTTCATTTGAAAGAGGAAAGTCTATAATATTTTTGGTACAATTTTTCGATTCAGGTATCAAATATTGAACACATGGAATTTTGTATAAGTTCGCTCTCCAGAAAATTGAAAAAATAAGTAAGGTTTGGAAAAGTTATCATAACATTCACTTGGAACATAAAATTTTGGTCATACATGTGGAATTGCATAGAGGACATATCAAAGTAATACATGCTGAAATTTTAGACTCAGAAGGACCGAAATTGAAGAAATACATTAGAAGGAAGATCGACCAGGAGGATAGACTCCAAATAAGGGTTTGAAGGGTGCATAACTTACAATTTCCATACAATTTTATTGGAAGATCTATTTTGGGTGATTCAAAATTTGTCATAAAGAGTAAGAAGAGGAGAATTATTATTTTTTCACGTGGCTCCAAAGGATCCTCCAAAAATTACTTTACCCACTAAACCTCCAGAGATCTCAACCATGACTCGAAATGAAATCCAAGATATTTATAACCATATGGACAAGAAGATCACTGAAAATAGGGAAAATATGGAAAATAAGATAGATGAAAATGAAAAATAAATAAAAAATTCCATGTCTTCCATGTTCGTTTAGGCTCTAGATGAGAGAATCCCTAAAGGAGATATCAAAATGCAAGGAACTCATGAAAAAAAGGTAGTATTCAGGTTGAAAAACTTATCGATAATAAGCAATTTTCAAGTGAATTTAATTCTAATAATGGAGTTAATTTTGGTGGGGGTCCTAAATTCAACTCTCCTAAGATTGAATTAAATAAGTTTTATGGAACATAGGTCTTTACCTGGTTGAACCAAATAAAACAATATTTTGAGCTACATAATATTATGGATGATAAGAAAACAATTGACATAGAAACTTTGAACTTCTACATAAAACCATATCAATGGTATCAATGGATAGTGAAAAGGAAACCCCCATTTTATCATTATACTTGGGGTCTAATTTCAATATACTTAGAAGAACAATATGTGAAAGTTTGGGAACATGAATACTTTATTCAATTTACAAGAATCGGGCATTTAGGTGATATTGAAGATTATAATTCATAATTTTAGTTATTGGCCACAAGGGTGGATGACATAAGTGATGAAAAATTGTTGCAAGATTACATGGGTGGATTAAAAGAGGACATTAAACATGAGATTTTCTGAAGAAATCCTGAAAACATTATGGAAGATATGCAATATTATTGTCATATTCAAGACAAGAATAAGGATACACAGAAGTATACCATGGGAGCATACACACGAAGTGCAAATATTTTTGTGGTTCAAAAGACACCTGTACCTCAACTGACAAGGGTGACACCTCAAAAAATGGATGAAATAAGAGAAAAGGGACTATCTTTCAATTGTGTCAACGAGTATAGTAAGGGGCCTAAATGTAGTGAGAAAAACGTATTCTACATAGACGATGAAGAGGAAGAATATCAAGAATTAGAACCATCACAAGATATAGAGCTAGAAGAAACTACTCCAATGATATCTTGTCATGCATTGGTCGACATCAGTAATCCACAAACCCTCAAGATAGAAGGATATATCAAAAAGAAAAATTTAACAATGCTGACTGATTTTGGTAGTACCCATAACTTCATCAATTAAAAATTAACAAAATATTTGAATTGCTTTATATCCAGCACCATAGTTCCAAGTAATGATTGCATATGGAGGTACCATAAATTGTTCTAGGAAATGTTATAGTATTAAGCTCAATATGGAAGAGTATTTATTGGATAGTCCCATGGTTTCCATCCAAATGGGCAGTGTTGATGTTGTATTAGGGGTCCAATAGTTACAATCATTGGGGAAAATGGCCTTTAATTTTCAAGATCTTTTCATGATATTTTCCTTAGAAGGAAATGAAATTGAGCTTAGAGGTATAAAAGGGAAACCCTCTAAAGTGACAATCTCTAAGAGCATGACAAAATTACTTAAAAAGGAAACCATGGTGTAATTGCACAATTGAGCTCAATATATGTTCAAAAATATATATTCTTTGTTGATACTGAGAGGGGGGTGAATCAGTATCAAGTACAATTTAAAACATTTTTCAACTTATACTTAAACCATTCAACTATATCCAATGAGCAATGAACAATAATATAAGAGTTACACCAATACACCACAATACACCATGCACAATATATGAGAAATAATCAATAGTTATTGTTCAAGGGAAGTAATGACTTCCAAAGGTAGCTACAGCTTCCAAATGTAAAGGGAGCGATAAACCTCCAAGAGGAAGATACAATCCTCCAATATCAAGAGAGATTTGAACTCTCCATCCTTGCCCCTTCCTTCCACCCAACAATATATGAGAGATAACAAAAATTTACATTAAATCATCACCATCAACCAATCATCACATAGAACCTGATAATGCTTCCTAAGACTTTTTCAATTTATGAAATTCTTCAATTCTTGGAGTACTATGATCCTGTATATAATATTACTCAATGTATTCTCTAAAACACCTCCAATTTTCACTCCTTGAATCCTCCCCAAAAAGAGGTTATAGAAAGAATGGTAGACTTTATTCAATTCTAGTCTATTCAGAAGACCCAACTTGTACACCATGCCCCACACTCAATATTTAACATACGATTCTGAAACTCATACACATGCAACTATAGTCTGTAATATTTCCAATGGAAGTGGTCCCACTTCATTTGGATTTTGTATGAAGAAGTTATGATTGTTTTACCCGGAACAATTGTTTATTGACTAGCTTCAGGACTGGTCACAAACCCTATCTTCCACAAAGTGTATCTCCATAATTATAGTGAATCAAGAGATGAAATTTTTACCAGAGGTACCTTGATATGTCTTCTCAATACCATAGCGATTTCACCATATGAATCATTCTAGAAACAAAGTTATAGCAAAAATGGTAAGATGACCTGAAAATAACATACCTTAGAACACATCACCAAAAGAC
>ML778397.1:1064769-1089976 GCA_009831015.1 Picea engelmannii
TTAATTGGGGCATATTATATTAGTAATGTTATTTTATTTATGTCGGCTTTAGGCCATTAGTTGTAATTATACCTTCTAGTCTCCTATATATACCAAGGAGACATTTTCATTTTGAATCATCTTGTACTTGAAAATTTAAGTGGCGTAAAAGGAGGTTTCCCCCTCAAAGAGGCTTGTTATCTGAAATTATCTCTTTTTCAAGGCGTTGAGTACTTTTTCTGAGGTTTTTCTATGCTATATTGATATTTGGTTCTTAACAATAAAGCCCCATACAAGGAGACCTAGTGTTAGGATGATATTATCTCATCTCATATTGTATTATGAATTGGATATATTGTAAGAGGAGGTTTCCCCCTCGAAGTAGAATGTAATCATTGACTCTTTTTCATTTTTTAAGGTGTTGGGTCATAAAATTTGCTCATTTCCAACCCTACTAAGATTCATTCCATGCAATAGTACCCAGACTCTAATAAAGATAAATCTTGTTCATGAAAGGTACCTAAGGTGTCACCATTTTTTTAAACACGTATTCTGACTATAAAATCAATGGAAACCCTATGATACAAATCCAAATGAGGAGAATGTCCACACTAGCTATCATCAAAATGAACATGACATTTCTTCAAGAATAGAGATTGAGATCCCCACTTCTAGCGCTAGTGCAAGATAGTTTTTGCTTATTTAGCCATCCTAAACACCCAAACTTACCATCCTTTTACTAGAATTAGGGTCCATGGAGAGGCCTCCACCACTAATTTTAATTTTTTCTTGGTCCAATTCCTCAATTCCTCGAAAATCATTCTCTTCCCTAGAAAACTTATTCCTAGCACATGGTCTCCTGTCTCCATATTTTCATTAAGTTTTGTTTTTCCACCTAATTTCAATGTAATACCCTAGGTCGAACCCCAATTGTAAATGTAAATATAAATGTGCATATGTATATAAGCTGGTGAGTTGTTTGTACCAAGTCTTAGAATTAGTTTTGTAAGTGATTTCCATAATATAGTGTGCATATGTGTTGCGCATTAAAATAAGAAGTGTGCACATCCTAGGATATTGTGTACAACAACTTGAGTGCTCGATATTGAGGCCAGAGAGCCTTTGTGTATATGTTCATGTTTTTGAGGTTGGTGAGCTTGGATACAAAAAGGATATTATGCTTGCATTATAAATGTAAATCACACACAAATATTAATGAAAAACACATCATTGTGGCAGGCCAACCATGTAAAAGAGTATGGGGGGATAAAATCCACTAGATAGGGAAAGGGGGATAAAATTTAAGGATAAGGGATTAAGGTAGGGAGATTAAGCCAAAAAGGAATACTATATTAATATTTCTTAAAGCATAAAGTATGGATAATTATTTTATCCTAAGTTCTAAGGATGGGGACAAGTGGGCCAAGGTAGTTCTCAACCTGACAAGTGTCAAGTTGGGAACATGCATACATATAGTTTGGACTTAGCTCATTTTCCATCATTCGATCATCATTGACTCACTCATTCATTTTTCCTTCGTACCTTCTGGTCACTGTACATGTACCTATATTGTACCCGTACTTGGTTATCTTAGGATCTAGATTGAAGAAGTTGGTTGTTAGGCCCCCTGGGATATTGAAGAGGTGGGTTGTCAGGCCCGTGATAAATTATCTCTAGGTGAGAGAATTGTTTGGAATTCATTTCTCGAAGGTGACAAACTACAGCTATAGGGATCTAGACTTCCTGTTTGGCCTGTTGCTGAAGTCGTGGAAAGGAAGTGGGGTAGCAGATGGATTGTTGAGAAGAGAAGGGGAACACTTCCTAGGGTGGAACGAGCATGTGGGAATTAGGGACTGTAGGCTGTTAGTTCGAGTTGACACATGTGACAGAGTTTTTCCTATTGTCTGAGATACATCAACCTGGTTAGGAATTCCTTTACCTGGGTGGAGTCTAGTCTCAACTCGGGGGTGACCCACTGCTGATATTTTTGAGCAGTGTGGTCTAAGACCAGGAGGAATGTGGAAGTTTTGCATGTAGTTGGTGATCTTTTATCAAGATAAGTGTCAATTGTGTGTTAAATTATGTGTTGCGTTATTATTTATGCGTTTATTTTTATGGGTTTTTCTTGTTTGTGATGCATGTGTGTTTTTAATATTATTTTGTATGAATTTGTGTATTTGCAGGGTATTTGTATGTTTTAATTTTGTATACAGTTCAGAAATTTTATGTGGCATAGCCCAGTTGGATACTGGGGATACTACAATGTGGTATCAGAGCTCGCGTTTTCAACACTGAGCCTGGATGGGCCGAGGAAGCTGAATTTTGAAGAGAAAATTCACAAAGAATTGATTTCAAGGTGGCCAAATTTCAAGTTACATTGCATCCATGGTAAAACTAAGAAGAAATTGCGTGGAATTAGGCAAAAGACAAAAATTTTGTTGTAAAATTCATGGGAAAATTGAGAAATTTGGCCAAGTGGTGAGATATTATTAATTTAATATATGTTATAGCAAATTCAAACCTGGAATTGGTTGAATTTGAAGTTACAGGGAAGCCATGATAGATGGAGTGAGATTAGTTGATTAAAATTCTCAATTTGTGAATGAGTTTTGGAAAACTTCACCCCAAGAATGTCAACTAGCAACGATTTGTTGTTGTATAGGTTGAATTTGGTGTTATCGGCGTGAGATTGAATAGATTTTATGGTTGCAGAACATCCATGGTAGAAAGTGGGTGAAAAATTGGGCAAAATTCCTAAATTCTACAGCAGAATTCACGAGGAATTCATGCATAGAGAATAAGGGTGTGCAGGTGTGCACGCTAAAATTTGGTGCTACACGGTGCAAATCATGTGATGTATGGAAATTAAGGATGTGCATGTGTGCACGCTAAAATTTAGCACTGTGTGGTGCAAAGCATATGATGTATGGAAATAAGGGTGTGCAGTTGTGCACACTAAAATTTGGTGTTGTAGAGTGCAAGCTAGGATGTGCGAAAAAATAAGGGTGCGCGGGTGTGCACATTAAAATTTGGTGTTGCACAGTGCAAGCTAGGTTGCACAAGAATGCACAATAAAATTTGGTGTTGTGCAGTGCACGCTGGTGATGCGAGGAAAAATAATGGTGCGTGGGTGTGTGCACTAAAATCTAGCACTCTGCAACGCAAGCAGGTGAAGCACGAAAAAACTTATGGTGCACGGTATGTGAAATAAATTTTAGCACTATGTGGTACGGATTGGGGGGGTGAAATCATAATATTGGCACACATGGTGTGCATATGCATAATATTGGCGTGTGTAGTGTGCGCACTAAGAATTAGCAGAGCACAAAGGAAATTTGTTGGTGCACGCACAATGTTGGTATGCAGTTTAATTAATGGTATGCGCGGAGTACTAGTGCGCAGTGGGAGTGCACTAAACTTTGGCATGGTATGACACGTAGAGTGAAATTCATGTGGAATATTAGCATGCAACACAAAAATTACAAGCAATAGGTATTAGTGCATGAACCAAAATTGTTTGTGGTAGATATTGGCGTGTGACACAAAAGTAGTGCTCACCAGATATTGGTGTGACAAAGAAGTGGTCCACACTAGTAACAGGTGCGCAGAGCATGCACTACCTTATGGTGTTGTTATAACTTATAAATATGGGTGTATGTTTTCAAATTGGTTCACGCGAAGTTGTTTGGATGGTATACAATAACAAAAAACCAGTTAATTTCTGCGACATTTTATACTGTTTGAAGGTTATATTTTTGCAACACGTTTTTGAGGCCCTAAACAACATTTTTAGCTACTCAAAAACCACAAGAACAGAGTGTAAAAAGAGTACACTCTATCCTTGTATCTCAAATGAAACATCCTGAAGAGAGTTTTCTAATGTTGTAAATTGTTCATCAAACGAATCTTTTATGAGCATGTTACAGGATAAACAATGGAGGGTAAATTTTAAGACCTAGTTAACTTCGGAGGGCCATAACTTTATGCTCTGGAATAATATTGAGGCACATGAGCAGTCTATGGAAACATATTTAACCATAGAACACAATCATGGAGCTGAATTAAAATTCTGGGCATGTTAAAAATGTTTAAGATGGCATAGAAGGTACCTGTAGCATTAAAGGCCAAAAACATTAATTGACCTAGAACTTCAACAGGTTGTAACTAGCATCCCAAAACCCAGAAAGAGGTGAAACTTTGATAGATTGTCCAAAATATGTATATGAAGAAACCAAATTGGGATCATTCCAAAAATACAATGGATCAGGTGAAAAAATGCATAATTACAATGCAGATTTGTACCAAGTTGAAGTGTAAACAAAAGAATTAATGGCCAATTTTCAAATAACCATAACTTTATCCTCAAGAATCAAAATTGAGAAAGGAAGAATGCATTGGAAAGGCCTTGGATAGTAGAATATAAATATTCACCCATCAAATTTATTTGGGAAGTCAATTTTTATAAGAAATAAGAAGAAAAAATTATGATGCATTATTGAACCAGAATTGTACATAATTTCATGAATTGTTAAATTATTTAGCCTAACAAGTTTTGTTGATTGCACATTTTGTAGAGTTAACATGAATTAGATAAGAATATGATCAACACAGAGTTCAGAATCATGGAAGATACAAAGGGAGATTACATCCATGAAGATGAGATCAGAGGGATGTATATCAATATGGGTAATGAAGGTACAAATTCAAATGGACATGGAGAAGGGAAGGAAGAAAGCATGAACTTGGTAGAGACCATTAAAAGTTTGCAAAAGGATGTCCAAAGTTATAAAGATGATAATTAGAGGATTATGAAAGCCAAGGACAAGTAGGAGGGATTCAACATAATGTTAATGCAGAGCTTGGACATAATAGAAAATAAGATGGATAAGGAGAATGACTCAAGCAAATTACGAAGTCATAGGTCTCATGATGTGAGGAGAAGAACAAGAAGTGTTGGAAGACATCATCATCACTCCCTAAGGCATTCCACTAGAAGAGAACACAGTAGTTCAACTCCATCGCCTCTTATGTTTCAGTCTAGGGTTGATGAGCTACAGGGAGAAATGAACAAAATCAAGCCTCCTACATTTCATGGTGAGCACAAAAAGGATGCGGATGTAGAGACATGGATGCTAGGCATGAGGAAGTATTTTCAATTGCATAATTACTCTTCACACATAGAAGGAAGAATCACCATCTATCAGCTCAAGGGAAAGGCATCGATGTGGTGGGACCAATTTGTGCAGGTGCAACATATCGATGAGAAAAATGTTACTTGGAGGGAATTCAAGAGGTATTTTCAAAAGAAATACTTGACTAAGTGATACTATGACAAGAAAATGAAGGAGTTATTTGAAATCAAGCTTGGGAGTATGACTAGAGATGAATATGAAAGGATTTTTTTAGAGCTGTTGAAGTATGTTTCTTTCATAAAGGATGAGCCAGTTAAGATTTAGAGGTATTTGAGTGGGATTCCATCATTTATCAGTGATAAGATACAATATGATGATCCCAAAACATTGGAGGAGACCATAAGGTGAGTTAAATGCCTTTATGATCAACATAAAGGAACGCCAAATTTCCTAAAATCTTGGGAAGACAAGAATAAAATAAATATGGAACAAAAGAAGAAGGGGGATAAGACACAATTCTTCAGAAATAATTCTCAGGGACAACCAACTTCTAGAGAATCTAGAATGACCAATATAGTGGGGAAAATACCAAGGAAACCACCTATTCAATGTTGGGGTTGTGGGGAAGATCATATGTACAAATATTTCCCTCACATAGGTGAAAAAATGAGGATTGTTCACAATTTACAAGTTGATATAATGGAGGACATGTGAAGAAATGTACCTAGGATCTATGTAGTCCTGGACAACAATCAAGCTAAGTTTTAGTCACATATGATTGAAGTGGAAGGTAAGATAAACACCCAAACCATTTCTATTTTAATTGATTTAGGATATAGATCCTAAGATGGTGGAAAGATTGAATTTTCCAGGAAGCAAGCTTGGAAAATATTGGTTGGTGCAACTGGATACTGGAGCTAAAAGAAAAATTAATGAGATGGTTAAGGCATGTCCAATGGACATGAATGGACTAAGCACTAGGGAAGATTTGGACATCATACCTTTAGGTTCCTATGAATTCCTAATTGGTATGGATTGGTTGGACCAACACCATGCTATCCTAGAATGTTATAATAAGGAATTTACTTGCTTGGATGAGAAAGGGAAACTAAGGACAGTACAGGGAATTCTCCGGATAGTGACCGTCAGAGAAATTTCAGCATTGCAACTGAAGAAAAGTTACAAAAAAGGGTGTCAAATATTTGTTGCACATATGGAAGAGACACCTAAAAACAAGGTGTTGAATATTGAAGATTATGCAATCCTAAAAGAGTTTGAAGATATATTTAAATAAATACCAGGATTACCCCCTAAAAGAGACATTGATTTCTCCATCAATCAGATGCCTAGAGCAGCGCCAATATCCAAGACCCATTACAGGATGAGTACACCAGAATTGAAGGAATTGTAAATGAAACTTGAAGAGATTTTGAATAAGGGGTATATACACCCAAGTGTGTCACCTTGAGGTGCCCCAATATTGTTTGTGAAGAAAAAGGATGGAACATTGAGACTTTGCATTGACTTCAAGAAATTGAACAAGGTAATTGTGAAGAACAAGTATCCTTTTCCAAGGATTGATTCCCTCTTTGATTAGCTAAAAGATGAAAAAATATTCTCTAAGTTTGATATCAGGTCAGGCTATCATCAGGTAAGAATCAAATATGAAGACATCAGTAATACTTCTTTCCAAATAATGTATGGTCATTATGAGTTCACAATTGTGCCATTTGGGTTATCAAATGCACCAGTTGTCTTCATGTGTTTAATGAATGGTATTTTTAGAGAATACTTAGATAAGTTTGTCATTGTCTTTTTGGATGACATTCTTATATATTCTAAGCCAGAGGAAGAGAATGAGAAAAACTTGAGGATGGTATTACAAGTATTAAGAGAGCATCGGTTGCATTCCAAATTGAGCAAGTGCTCATTCTATTATAAACAAATTCATTATTTGGGACATATCATTTCAAAGGAAGGGATAGGAGTATATCCTGAGAAGATAGAGGCCATAAGAGGATGGTCAAAACCAAATAATGCTACTAAGGTCAGATCATTCATGGGCCTTACAGGATACTATAGGATATTTATTGAAGGATTCTCAAATATTGCACACCCAATCACTTCCTTGCAAAAGAAGGGTGTGAAGGTTCAATGGACATGGGATTGTGAAAAGAGTTTTCAACACTTGAATCATTTATTAAAAAGTGATCCAATACAAAGGATTGTTGATCCAAATGAAGACTTCATTGTATGCACTGATGCATGTAAAGAAGGGCTTGGTGGAGTCCTTAGTCAAAATGGGTATGTGGTAAGCTATGAATCAAGGAAGTTGAAGGAGCATGAAAGGCACTATGCTACTCATGATTTGGATTTGGAATCCATAGTGAATTCCTTGAATATGTGGAGGCACTACCTCATGGGGAAAACATTTGAGTTGAGGACAGACCATAGTGGTCTGAAATATTTATTTGGATAGCCAACTCTAAATTCCAGGAAAACAGGTGGTTAGAATCCCTCAATGAATATGACTTTGACATAAAACATATCAAAGGGAAAGAGAAGGGTGCATGAGTTTCATGCTATAGCCATTATCATGTACCAATCATATTTGAAAGATGAAATCTTAGAGGCTAAAAAATCAGATTTGCAATACACGGAAATAATAACAAAATTACAAGAAGGTATTTTGCAGCAGAAAATTGAAGACTATAAGCTAGAAAATGATAAAATTCTCATGTACAGGGGAAGAATTTATGTGCCAAATTCCGAGGAATTGAAAAATCTCATATTGAGAGAAATGCATAATGTACCTTATGTTGGGCACCCAGGTTATCAAAAAAATATTGCAGTTGTCAAGAGCCAATATTATTGGCCAGGCATGAAAAAAAAAGTTTTTGATTTTATTGCCAAATGTTTGGAGTGTCAAAAGGTCAATGATGAACATAGACACCTAGCTGGTTTTCTACAACCATTTCGTATTCCTAAGTGGAAATGTGAAGTTGTAACAATGGATTTCATCACCAAAATTCACAGAACAAACAAGCAGCATGATTCTTTCATGGTAGTGGTGGATAAGCTTACTAAAGCTGCCCATTTTATTCTAGTAAAGCTCACTCACAAGAAAACCAACATTGATGATATATATATGAGAGAAATGTATCGACTACATGGTATACCCAAGACAATTGTGTCTGACAGAGATCCAAAATTTACATCAAATTTTTGGAAAGGATTATTTAAGTGATTTGGAACAAATTTGAATTTTAGCAGAACTTATCATCTCAAGTCAGATGGGAAAACAGAGAGAGTGAATCAAGTGATTGAGGATATGTTGAGGATGTATGTGATGGATAAACCATCAAAATGGGAAGTATACCTACACTTAGTATAGTTTCCTTATAACAATGGGTACCAAGCATATCTAAATATGAGCCCATTTGAGGCACTTTATGGAAGAAGGTGCAATACATCGGTAAGATGGGACAAACCAATATATAGAGTAGTGGCTGGGCCATAATTACTCAAGGAAATGGAAGAGAAAATGTTGAAAATAAAATAGAATTTAAAGGCTGCCCAAGATAGGCATAAAAACTATATTGATAAGGGAATAACTCACAGGGAATTTTAAGTGGGTGACCATGTATTCTTGAAAGTAAAGGCCAACAGAAGTTCCCTGAAGTTGGGATATTATTAAAAGTTGGCAGCTCATTATTGTGGACTATTTGAAATCCTAGAGAGGATTGGGCATGTATCATACATGCTTTCCTTGCCTGCATCAATATCTATTCATAATGTATTCCATGTATTATTGCTAAAAAAGTATATACTTGATTCTAATCATGTCATTGATTGGAATTTTCTTTCATGCTCATCTATTTTCACAGTAACGCTTGGTTAAGTATTTCCTTTGAAAATACCTCTTGAACTCCATCTAAGTAACCTTCTTTTCATCAATGTGTTTCACTTGCACGAACTGATCCCACCATATTGATGACTTTCCTTTCAGTTGATAAATGGAAATTCTCCCTTCTTCCTGCACAAAATAATTATGCAGTTGGAAATACTTCCTCATACCCAACAACCAAGTCTCTACATCTTCATCCTTCTTGTGCTCCCCATCAAAGATAGGAGGATTGATCTTATTCATTTATCCCTATAGCTCATCCACCCTAGTCCTTCTCTTATGTTTTTTGGCAAGAGATGGACTTGAGCTATCGTGCGCTTTCCTAAATGAATGCCTTGGTGAGTGGTGGTGATGCCTATCAACACTTCCTATTCATTTTATCTTCTCATCATGAGACCTATGAATTCTTGACCTACTTGTCTCTGTCTCCTTATCCATTTTTGTTTCCATTATGTCCAAGCTTTGCACCAATTTGACATTGAAGTCATTTTGTTGCTCCTTGGCTTTCATAAGCCTTTCATTATCATCTTTATAGCTTTGGACATATTTTTTCAATCCTTTTATGGTTTCTACCAAGTTTATGTGCTTCTCCTTGGATTATGTACCATCAACACCCAAAATGACATACAAGTCCATGAATTCATCATAAAAACTATAATTTATCCGCACATTTTCCATACTTTTGACCTTCTGTGCTGATTGTTTCCTAGTCTAATCATTGATAATTTAGAAAATGTGTGGGAAACATGATTTGTTAGATGAATTCATGAGACAAATTCATGAAAACTCTGCACCATCTTGTCAGAATCATTTCTTCTAAATCCCATGCACGCACTAGTATTCAACACACACCAATGCACAATGTCAACATTTAACATGTACACCGCATATTAGTATTGCACATGCATCAAAAAAAAATTTCGCGCATCCCCCAAACTTTAGTGCGCACACCCATGCACCATTGTTTACTGTTCAGTTTCAGTGTCACAGCTCAGAATATCAAAAATTTAGTGCACACACTTACACATTCTCATTTTATGTGCACCATGGCCAAACTATAATTCCAAATTCGGCCACTCACCTTGGCTCTGATGCTTCTTGTTGGCCTCTGACCCATACAAGTCCAGTGTTGAACCAATAGTTTTGATACCAGAATGTAACATCCCTAACCACCCAATCTTGGCCACATCACACAATCTCAACTTCTGACACACTGAAACCAAATAGTAACGTCATCCAACTTACTACTAAACAATGTTATTCCAAAAAGACACTGCACAAATTCTACTCTAAACACTAGTATGTGCAGTATCACTTGAAGTAACACACTTGTCCTCAAGATGAGTCATGTCACACAAATTATAACACCAGAAGTAACACAAAACAACTACGCACAAGCATACTAAACACACAACACTACTGTGCACACAACCACTCTAATGTCGCATGCCAATTTTGATTTTCCTTGTGTGTGGGGTCTCTTTACCTGTACGAACAAATGAATTCTAGCCTCTTGTGCACTCATGTTACTTTTCTGCACATATGACAATTCAAACCTTGCCTCATAGACTCATGACTAGTATCATAAGGTTAACTTAACATGAAATAATATCAACAATTTTCATACTCATGCATGATTACAATTACTAGATATCAACACAAAACTTACATGTGAAAGCAACATTAAATAGAATAAAAATAATTACTTATATGAAACAACATACATGAATTAAACCCATATTAAACATAGACAATTTTATCACGTAGTAAATACAGTAAGAACATAAAGACACTTGTCTTTTATGAAAATTCACCAACTGCGCGTAGAACTCAGACGTTCCTCCCAGTCATAGAATCTGTTGCTCATAAGATTTCAACAATAGGTCACCCCCGGGCTCGGGCTTAACTCCACCAAGGAAAAAGGGTTCCTAATGGCAGGATAAGGTCCAATACTCAACATAATTTCTTAGTCCAAGGTGCCATTATTGCAACTATTCTACAATCTCTCATTCCCCAGACACCTATCACACCCAAGGAAGTTTTCCCCTTCTTTGCTCAACAGTCCCTTGATTGCCCCATTTCCCTTCGAGGGTTCTAGCAACAGGCTGGGAAAGAAGTATCTGAGCCTTGCAACTAATGCCCAACTCACCAGGGAACATTTCCCAACAAAAATATCACCTAGAGAGAATTCTCACAGGCCTGACAACCTGCCTCTTCGATAGTAAGTCTCTCACCTAGAGAGACTATTCATGGGCCTAAGAAATTGCCTCTTCCACAACAAATCTCTGGTTACAATACAGAAAAACCCCTTACACGATTCTCTTTGCAAATAAGTTAATAAATAAATTTTCCTGATAATCTGACCTTCTATGCTCAAAAGAATTAAATCAATCCCCAAAAGAATGAATTTTCCTCCCGAAATACACTAAGTCTAGCAATATATATTGCATGTGTGAAACTCAACACTTGTCACCTTCAAAAATACCTTTATCCACTTGGTGACTTATTCCCTACCCTCGGGAACTTAGCATAAAATAATTATCCACAGCATAAACTTTTCCGAAAATATTAATAAAATATTCCCTAGGACTTAAGTCCAACCGCCCTTTGTATTTTTCCGGTGGAGTTATTATTAATGGTTAAATCGGTAGATGCAGACATGAACTAATCCCCCTAGATCCACCTGGATCTAGAACAAAACAAAACGGAACACGATGCTTTCCCTAGGTTTCAATCATTGATTTTAACTACCAAAGAAGGAATAGATAACATACCTTATGAATCACTTCTTTATGTCTTTGTTGATCCTGCCTTACTCTAATGTTCCTATGAGATCAGATCTGCAATAACACAAATCAACCAATGTGAAAGTAGCAATAGTGAAATTCAATGACAAACTAAACATGTGATCAAGGAGTCATGTAATAAAATATCAATCATTTTATGGGAAAGAGACGTGCCACCGTATTATATTAATGAAATATAAAAGATACAACTGAATCACCTCTAACATTTTCATGAAGAATTTTCACAAAATCTTTATGAATGAATGGAGACCTCAAGCATCACTTGAAATAGGATTCTTCACACAGTCTTCAGCCTATTCTTTCTTCAGTCTCTATGCTTCTTTATGCTTGTACCTCTAACCTTTTCCATGAGAAGCATATCATTATATAGGAGAAATTGAAGTGGTTGAAGAGATGAGGATGATCCCATCAAATCAGAGAAGTCAGTAGGATCATAACCATACATATGCCACCTCATATTTCCAGAAGATTCCACTTATAGAAGCTTCTAGAACTTCTTTCCTCTTTTAGTTTTAAAGCGTCGCCGCGACCTGCCTATATAATAGCCTGCGGAAATCCCACGGGCTGGCTATAGTTCAGCCTGCGGAAATTAGGGATTTCCTCACTGTGTAAAGGGAGTAGCCTATGGCAGCCTTCCAAAAATGCATCTTGCAAGGGTGGAAAGAGGTTGCTTTTCTTAGGAAAATGATCATATTGGGAACTTGAACACATGTGTATGTAATCATCATCAGGGTGACCAAAATAATGTGTAATAGAATGCCCCCCAAAGTATGAGGCCGGAACTCGAGCCAGCCGAAATAATTTGTAAAATAAGCATGTATGTGTCAAGAACTAGGGGACCAATCAGGACCCTGCAAACAATCAAGCATCTGTACAATATCACACCATGTCTGAAGTAGGCATTCCCATGTTCAGATTGCAAATAATTGAAATCATAAATGTAGGTCATGGCCACCAATTATACAACGGGGATCCATGTCAACAAGATTCTACATAGCCACTAGGAATACACTGTGGATCCATGCATCAAAAACTCAAGTAATAACATAGCCACAAGACATACAAGGTGGATCTATGTGTCAAAACAAATCACAAATAATCCATCGCAACCTGGATCAAAAAATGATGATGTCCAGGGTCTTCAATCCATCGTCCGTTAGTACGATTCTAGTCACGTGATTATAGATGTTGAAGTCAAACGTGAATAGAAACCACTTGATTACCAATCATAAATGAAAAATGTTAACACATGCAAGGGAAATCACCATTGATGTCAATGACTCCCAAGGTACTCCAGTACAATCCAACAAGTGTGAATAAATGAGTTGAAGTTGAACACTTGACAAAATTTCTTGATCAAGGATCAATGATGTGAATCCACTGTCGAAAGCAAAGAAACTGCCATTGAGGCATGCAGGCTCTAAGGTACTAAATAATTTCTAAGTCTTTTTCCTGGATAATGAGTTGAATTTGACAAGAAAAGACTCATCAGAGGAGGGCCTTGATGTATCCCCCATCAATGACACGAAATAAGTAACAGATTTAGGGTAGAGAAAAATACATATGTGACTTGGGACTGACACAGTGAAGACCGACATGGTAAGAATGGACAATTGCAGATGACCGACTTGATAGAAGATTTTAGTTGAACTTCTCTTGAACATATGAATGACACGAAAATGATATTATCAGTATTGACTCAAAGACGACCCAAGATGTGAACTTGTAGAAGGTCAGACAAGAGTTAAATGGATTACCCAACCCAGATTCAAATGACGAGGAGGGGTGTCATGTTCAAGAGCGACGCCTACTATCATTAATACAAATACAGAGACACATTCCTTTCCCAAATTTCCCCCCACCATTTCTGGCGAGTACCTCTTTATTTTTACGCAAGCTTGAGGAGGATAACATATGCTTGTCAATTTAAGCTCATCCTTTGGATGAGTCCCTCAGAGTAAATTTAACAAACCCTAAGAAGGAGTGTTTCGGTCCTGTATGGGTCTGTCGATGTTTGTTTAGCGAGTCCAAAGATAGAAAACTCGAAGGTTTTTCATGTTTATAGAGTCTGGAAAAACACTTAAAAGAGAACTCTCTTAGTTCCTTTCTCGTAAAATAGTTCGACAGGACCAAAAAAGTGATAAACTTTCGCCCATCAAACATTTTCTTCAAATACTTTTACAAGCATGAAAAGAACAAGGTCACTCGAAAATCTTTTCGTTTTTAGGGAGCATGAAAAGAGCTTAAAGAATTCTCCACAGGTTTCATTGTTTTCGTGTTACCATAACGAGTACGAAAAGACAACAAAAGTATACTCGGTTACGATCTCATTAATTTTCGAGCCCGAGAACGAACAAAGACTACGCTCGAGGTTTTTCTGAAAAACCCTAAAAAGTAATTGTACATGCGACCAAAACAAATCAAAAAAAAAAAACCGTCTATACTTCGTTGTCCAAGGTCCTAAATTTTTTCCTGCAAGGAGTGAAACACTTACAAGATCTTTAGAGTTAATGGGTTTTTGACTAAAATGTATTTATATAAAACAAAATATTAGGAAAAATGATAAAAAAGTAATAAATAGAAGCAAAAAGTCGTTTTCACCATTTTATTTTCACTTGGTCAAAAACTTACCAAAAACCCTTTTTTTTTACCTCAACTTCGGAGACGGATTACAGAGGCCACAAGGGATCATTCAATGAAAGGATTGCATAAAAGAGGTAAGCATCTCATCTTCTATCTTTTCAATGGATTAATTTTTTCTTTTGATGGTAAAAAAATTTTTTTTTTGATGATTTGGGACTGCTAGTCATGCATTGGGGCCACCGCGAGTGGCCTATAACAGGCCTTGCAGAAATAAATGATTTCCGCAAGTGCATTAAGACACACTCGCAGAAATTCCACACTGTACTTGAAGTTTGATTGCGACGACCGGAAAACTAAAATGAAAAGTGAACGTTGACTCAACAAAAATCCCAAAAAATGTTGAAAAAGTGTGCTAAAGATCTTCTTTGTTTTCCATGCAGGTGTTTGCTTGCAAAGATGTTGGAATGGAGAGAGCGTGAGAATGAAGAAGATGATATTATGGCTTTAAATGATCTAGGGACCATGAATGCACTCCAGTAATGTGGTCTATTAAAATTCTTCAAAGTTCAGGGCATGAGAGCGCAACGGAGATTACTAGAATATCTGGTTCATATGTGGGATTCAGAACAACAAGTGTTCCACATGGGTGTTCATGTCCTCTCTTTGGATATTGAGGATATTTATTTTCTTACGGGGTTTTCACGCCGCGGGGCATGTGTTACTCTGACAGGTGGTCGAGGTGGTGGATTTCCCATGAGTGAGTACATTCATCGGCATTGTGAACCTGATGCCGAAAGATGTAAAGGAAAAGTAGCAATCTGAGGTGTGAGAAATTTGACCCTAGTCCCTCAGAACCATCCATTTTACTATTTCACGGATGGCAGGGAGTGTTTTGCCACATATGGCACTCCAAAGTTACTTTCAATATGCTATTAAATGCTTGGGGCCTTGAGTATTCAATTGTTGTGATGGTGTATTACGCAACATGAAAACCCAACTCGCGAAAAGCAAGAATGGGGACCTAAAACACTTTGGTTATGGGTCCATTTTAGTATATTTCTTCCTAGAAAGAGTTCCACACCTATGCCTGTAGGTAGAATCGGGAATACTAGCCCCGAGAGACCCACAAATGAAAATATGGTGTGACCTGATGACACAGCATGTGGCGGGCTGGATTGTGAAGTATGATGATGCATTCTTCAATTGGTTGGAACTGCAAATCCTGATGATTGATGATTATGCTTATGTTAGTCTAGACATTTGGGGTGATCCGGATTTGGTTCTCTCTGAGGGATCTCAGTGGGGAGATCTAGGTAAGAAAGACATTTTTTTTTTTTTTTACAATGTTTTTATGAGTTTTAAAATATTTAATATTTTTGTGTTTCCGATCAAAAGACTAATAAAAAAATTTTGATCATGCAAATGTAGGGCCACATCGACCCTCAGGCTCTTCTCCTATTCATAGGCAAGGAGAGGCACGTGTAGTAGCTAGATGGGATGCTGAGGATTATGATGCGATAGAGCAGAACCTGGAAGGCTTGATGGCAGACATCCCTGATATATCCATCAAGGAGATCCTGAGGCATTATCAACGCCATATTGTAGGCGTATCCATCTCACTTAGTCAATTACTACGTAGGGTAGAAAGAGCAGTAGTATGCTATCGCAAGAGGCATTCATGATGCCATTTTGTAGGGGCCATGGGATCTATATTTTGATATTTTGATCTTCGGATGAAAACTCTTTTTGTAAACATTATATCATTATATATATACTTGAGGCTTTTAACGGTTTACTATGTTCTTTTGTACAATATGTGAAATGTGATTGGAATTACAAATGTCTCAAATGTCTATCTAATACATAATTAGCTAGAGCATCAGTTAATGTATTTAGACATCTAGAAATGTGTTGATATTCAATATAATCAAAATGACGTTCCAAGAGGAGGATTCGTAAATATACCCATAATAGAGTAGGGTTTCAGATAGTATAGACATTGTTTAACTGTAGTACTACTAGTTGCGAATCAAGTCGTATAATGAAGCGATGAATCCCAAGCAAAATAGCACTAGTCAATAATTTGATGACTGTGCTATACTCTGTGATATTATTGGTCGCTCGACCGAGAGAAACACCTTGTAGACAAATAAGTTCGTTTGAGGGTGCATAGATTTCCCAAGCAGCATAAGCTAAATTCTGAGTACTATGGCTAGCACCATCAGTGAAGCCAATATAAGGTAGAAAAAGCATCGACATATGGAGACCAAACACAATGCAAGGTAAGTAGCCAGGGGTAACAGACAAATAGGAGAAACACACTAAAGTAACACACAAGAGTATGATACAATAAAAATATAAGTTCTTATGAAGAGATAGGATAAGCGTAGTACTTCTTCAAGTAAAGCCCATTTCTGGGTTCACACAAAGGAATGCCATCGTAATATACTAACTCATATGCTCCCTTCTCCAACACTCTTTTAACAATATAAGGGCCTTGCCACATAGCCTCAAATTTTCCGGCTCCTAGCAAATCACGGTCTTGTTCATAGAGGAGAACTAGATCACTTTCAGAGAACATGCGTGGCTTGACATGTTTGTCGTATTGGGATTTCATGCGTTTCTTCTAGGTTTCAATAACTAGGGTGGCATCGCGATGGGTTTCATCCAATTGCATAAGATACAATAGACATTCCTCCTTAGCAGAGGTGTTTGGGAGAAGTTTGATGACTAGTTTTAATGATGGAACTTCACATTCAATTGGTAGAACAAATTTTAAACCATACACTAATTGGAAGGGTGTTAACCCCGTGGTTGACTTCACCGATGTTTGATAGGCCCACAATGATGAGAAAAACATCATGTGCCAACTCGTTTTGTGAATTTTGATAATCCGTCGAAGCATGGTAATAAGTACTTTGTTTATTGCTTCGACTTGGCTGTTGGCCTGTGGATAGTAGGGGGTTGAGTTTTCATGTCGAATACCCAACTTTTCCGTAAGATCAGACATCATAAAATTTTGAAAGTGGCTACCGTGATCAGTAACGATAGCTTGTGGGATTCCAAATCGTGTAATAATGTGATTGAAGATGAATAGGGTTGCAATTTTTTCCATGTTGTCGAATGTAGGCATCACCCCAGCCCACTTCGTGAAATAATATACGGCTACAATAATGTACCCATTCCCCCCAGTTAAGTGAGGGTTACATGTCATGAAATAGATGCCCCATTTAGTGAAGGGTCCAATGAAAACTACAGTATGTAAGGGAGTGGGGTGAGATCTTATTTTGTTGTTATATGTTTGGCAAGCGTGGCATTTTTGGACGGCAATAATACAATATTTGAATAGAGAAGGCCAAAAATACCCAGCTCATAATATCTTTTGGGCAGTAGCATACCCAGACATGTGACCACCACATGCTCCAAAATGGTAGTCATTCAAATCTTTCTCAGCTTCATCATAAGTGAGACATCATCGAAAAACAGAGTTAAATCCATGGTAATAAAGAGTATCATCGAGGATGATATATTGATGGGCTTGGTAACATATGCGACAACCGTCAGTACTCGACAAATAAAGCTGGAAAGTCTGAGTCTGTAGATATATAATGATATCTCCATACCAAAGGTCATCGGAACTGATCAAAAAAAGGGATTCATCGGGTAATGAATCCTCTGCTACATTTTCTGTCTCAGAACAAGGAAGGTCACATATCAATTCAACAAACACCAAGGATTTCTTAGACTTAGCATGTTCAAACTCTAAGTCAAAATCCTAGAGTATCATAATCCATTTGGAGTATTTTCACCCTAGCAACTGGCGTGTAAGAATGTGTTGCGTAGGGTTGCAATCGGAAATCACGGTGGTCTTGCGTAAAAGGATATAGTGCTGGAAACATTGGACAGCTTGAACAGCTGCCAAGGCCAGTTTTTCAACATGTAAATACTTGGCTTCGGTAGTCGTGAGACTCTGAATCAAATAATAAATAACATGTTCGTCGTGAGAATCATCCTCTTGGACCAGAACCATGGCGATGGTCGAATCCGAAGCAGCGAGATAAAGGAAATAATTGCGACTATAATCAGGTGGGAAAAGTAGTGGGGTATGGTTTAAAGTCAATTTCAAAGCGTCGAAGGCTTTGTTGGCAGTGGTGTCCCATACAAATTCAGAGCCTTTATTTAATAGTCAAGTAAATCTGAGTGTTAACTCAACATAGTTTGGGATAAAACAACGTAGAAAGTTTTCCTTCCCTTGAAAACTTTGTAGCTGGCAAAGTGAAGAAGGAGGAGGGAGATTGAGAATGGCCTCAACCTTCAAAGGATCTACCTTGATCCCTTTACGTGACACAATAAAGCCTAAGAGTCGGCCAGACTCCATGCAAAAGACACATTTGTGTGGATTTAAGCGTATAAGATAGAATTGACAGCAAAGGAAAATGGCTTGGAGGTGGGCCGGATGATCACTACAATGCATGGAATGTGCTGGTAGGTCATCTAAATATGGTTGTACAATGTGCTTAATATCATGGAAAGCATAAGACATAGCACGTTGAAACGTGGCACCAACGTTCTTTAAACTGAAGGGCAGTTTCCGGTAGGCAAAAGTGCCCCAAAGACAAATAAAAGCGATTTTGTGTTGATCCGCGGGTAAGATGTTGATCTGATTATATCTAGAGAAACCGTCCATCAAAGAGAAGATTTCACTTCTGGCGCAATCATTGATGATTTGGTCAACGAAGGGGGTAGGAAAATTGTCTTTAGGACAATCTTTGTTGATATCCCTATAATCAACATAGACACGGATCATACCTTGTTTCTTGTTAACCGGAACTAGATTGGATACCCAATCAGTTAAAGCCACGGGATAAATAAAGCCAACTTTAATAATTTTTTCGACCTCAAGCTTGATAGCTGCTGCTTTGCAAGGGTGGACCAGGCTAAGTTTTGTTGGACGGGTTTAGCACTCGGGTATGTCTTAATTTTTTGTACAACAATATCGGGATCAATACCAGGCATCTCTTCATAGCTCCATGCGAAGACGTCATGAAACTCTTGAAAAAGGGATTTATACGTGACAACTTCATCAGTGGAACATGAAGCTCTGACGTGCACATTTTCGACAACTCCGGGTTTAGTGGATATGTCGAGGGGGATTGTGGGTGAAATATTACTTAAGTTCCCTTCGTATAACACATCGTGTGTGGACTCGGGAACGAAAGAAATGACGACAACGGTCAACGGAGTCGAAATCCATTGGTAACTCTCGAGGGTGTGTTGTTCCAGGAAGAGAATGGAACGATGATTTCCATCGTCCCAAGTAGTGTCCTCCATAGACATAACCAACATAATCTTCTCATTTGTGGGAAAAATCACGTGAAAAGGATCAGAAGATGAATCACCAAGAGAGGGGGTAGAAGGGGATGTTGATTGAATGGATTGATAGGCAGATTCAATCGGACTTAAAGGTATCTGGTTGTCATAGTGGAGATAATCACCAGGTTTGGGTACTATCCATGGGTCAAACGACTCAGGAGGTTTGCGGACAGAGGTGGAGATCATGTTAATTGAGGCAACCAAAGGAGGCAGAACGTCGGGTGGTGGGTTTGGGAAAGTACCCATCAGGGTGGAATCTTTTAGTAGACCTACGTCGACATTCTCGTATCCAGGGGGGTGTCTTTGCAATGAAAGGTACGTTGTTGGTATGTGTGTCAGAGTTGAAGAATGCCAATTGGTCTACCGTAATGACTTTTCCCTCATGTGGAAAACGCATGATGCGAAAAAGAGTAGACACAACTGCACACATGGAATCTATCCAACTATGGCCAGGTAAAAGGTTGTACTCGAGTGGAGCGTCAAAGACCTCAACTTCAACGTTGACCATTTTGCCTTCTAACGTAATACGGAACGACGGGAGGACACCGTAAGGTTTAAAGCCAGAGCCATTAAAGGCTTTGAGCGTGTTGTGTGATTCAGTTAAGGGAGGACAGCCGATGGCTTTCCAGCAGGCAATAGAAATGAGACATGTCAAAGCACCTTCAACAATAACTGTTCTACAAATGTTCTTTTCAAAGACAACAACTTGTATTTGAAATGCAAGTTGAGGGGGTAACCTTGGAATGTGATCTTCCAAGTCAAAGATTATTAAATTTGTATTTGTAGGGTCGATTCCACCGATATCTTTCAATAGTGCCTTCTGTTGTGTAGGACAACTTTGAAGGACTTTGAGGGATGACATCGCAGACGATGCTTGTTCTAGGTCTTCTACTATACTGTATTTTTGGGCAGCATGTGCATGAGGATTGAAAGAATATTTTTGAACCATGCCCTTGGGAGGAGAGTGAAGGACTGTATCAGGGTTCGGTCGTTCGAGATGAAGAGGACCATTGGAAGGTGGAGTTGAGGGATATTGTTGAACCAATGAAGGTGGTATATCGTCAACTTTCTCCTTGGAGGAAGGGTAATATTTTGCATGAGTGGTAAGTGTGATGTCATTCTTCTTTGAATCATTGTTAAACATAAGTACATAGGAGGTGGTGGAGGAACAAGGTTGATCATGGATGACCAATTGAGCCTATTGTTGAGAAGGGAAGGGTTGAGACAAGATGGCAGGGGTAGGAGGTTTTGGGGTCCCTTGGAGGAACTTTGTGACCTCAGTATGTCTCGAACAATCCTTCGTGTAGTGATCATCACCACAGATAAGGAAAGGATAACGAGGTTTGTGTTTATCCTTATCTTCATCAGGTTGTGTCTTGACCTTATCGGATTGCGGGTTGTTATGTGTATCCTCCTTATTCCTACCCTTCCCTTTTTTAGATTTATTCTTACCGATAGGAGTCGATTGAACGACGTTCACTTCTGAAGTTTCACCGATGAGAGGGGTGGGCGTCGGAGCAGTTTGAACATTAGAAGCATGGGATTTGGGCATGGTGTGAGAGATTTATGTAGATTGAGGTTGGGCATAGAAAGTACCTATCACACCATTAGCAGCATGAGAAGCTACTAGGGTTGTTGAGGTGGTCATGGTAGAAGGTCGAGGTGCATCAGGGAGCATATCGTAAAGAGCACCCGTTTGTGAATAAACGAGATCGAGATACTAGGCACAACTGATCACTTGTTCTTCTGTGACAAATACACCCATAGAAATGTCTTTAGATATGTCATTCATGAAGGATTTCGTGAACCATTCTGCCAATAACTGATTGGGAAGATCGAGTTTGATTAGACGTTGTCTTCGTCTCCACTCATGAATGTGATCAGAGATATGAGTCGCTTTAATTTTCTTGAAAGAACTCAAAATCTCGGTTCCTGTTTCATAACGGATTGGAAACTGGTAGTGAGTGAGGAAATCCATAGCTAGGGTGTTGAAATCGGTGAAGAAGCCTCGTGGTAATTCTATATACCACTTCGTGGCTGAACCCATGAGAGTTCGTTGAAAAATACATAACCAAATGGAATCATGTATCAAAGAGTTGGATGAACACCAAAGGTGGAAAGTCATTACATGATTGTTTGAATCCTCTCCTGGTTTACCATCGAACTTAGGAATGTCGGATGGGAGTTTGGCCGGTATGACAAGCCAATGAGGAGAGTGACGGATAGGGTCATTCAAAATTCTAGACAAATTGGGGAGGTCCAAAGTGGCCAAAAAGGGTAACTTTCTATTCATGTGAGGGTACCGGTGACTTTGGGGAGGAAGTCTCGTCGATATACCAATAGGACCATAAGTAGTTTGCATATAATGCAAATATTCGGGCAGATTCGGTTGTGGGTGTGGAGGCATGTAGCTCATGGGGTTGGGTTGGTTAGGGATGTTCCCTTGGAAAGGAGTACTGGACTGAACATTCAGGCCCCAAGTGGGATTCAAATAACCTATATATGGTTGACCATAGTTCGGGGGTACCAAAACACTGGTTTGAGAAGGTTGTCCCCCAGAGGGTTGTAGGTTAGCTTGAAGGTTCCAAAGATGAGCTAACAAGTTTGATGCATTCGGTCCAGATTGTGAATTATAAGTTCCAACCTGAGGATGTCCTCCATAAGGAGGAGGTGTCCCAATTTGAGCGTGACCCCTGGATTGAGGTTGCCCCCGAGCATAAGATTTCCCCCCAGCAAGAATATGATAACCGGAAGTGAATAGATGATGAGTGCTACCAATCAGATTGGATCCACTAGGGCCAGATCCACCATGAAGAGGTGAATAAGACCCTCTGGAGAGGACTTGGGAAGGCATGGGAACATAACCAGCAGAGGTATTATGCCCAAGTGGTACTCTGAATGGAATTTGGGTATGGGTGGGAGCAGAAGGATTCAAAGCATTATACCCAAGAGGAAGAGAAAGGGTAGGTCTAGCGGAACATGGTGTACCAATGGGAGCATGGTTAACCACTATATTTCCGGAAGGAATAATCGCAGCACGAGGAAGAATTGTAGAGTGAGCCATTTGAAAAGGGACGGTTGAACTAGGGCTAACCAACTGGGCTTCTGAGCCTACAAAGAGATAGGCAGTTGTACTGGAAAAATGACCTATGGAGACTGTGAGGACGACGGACGTCTCTGGTAGCTTAGGGATGGTGGGTATATCTACTCTTTCCCCTGAACCATAAAGGTCTCGTAGTGTATGAGGTGGGATTCTAACTATGTCAGTAGTCCAGAAAGGATCGTCGGCTCCAAAAGGTCTGGTTAGAGTTCTAGAAGAAACAACAACAAGTTCCCCGACAAAATTCATTGAGAGAAAATGTCTTTCATATCCAGGAGGGATGTGGAAAGCTTCCATAGAATCGAAAATAATTCAGAAACTTTCGAAAAAAGTTGAACCTTCCTATTGTGTTACGTTGGTATCCTGGACTTCACTCTGTTGAGGAGATCCATATGACGTGTGAGGGGGTATAGGGGTAGAATCTTCCATGTTTTCTGGTGGAAGTCCCTGTACCCTGCGCAAACGATGGGGAGAGTCTATGTTGGCGAAACCAAAAAATCTATGGATAAAATCTATGGCCAACTAAGTAAAAAAACAACACGCACTAGTAAAATCTCGGAATCAAAACCAAGCAAACAAGACCTTCCTATTATGAAGTCAGTAGTTGATGATGAAATTCAACGTCGCAATGTCAAGACAAGAAGGGGCTAGGCTAGGGTGGAAAAGTTACGTTGATGACCTGCTTAACGGACTTACACCCTAGTGCAAGCTCCCACACATAATCATGGGTATACCCTCCAAGGAGCCCGAGTGTCTGGCCAACGTCAATTCCAGGTACCGTGGAGACTTTCCCCTCCACAGTCACCTTGTGTAAGACCCTAAGAAGATAGGCTACTACAACTACCACGAACAATAATGATTCCTGGGGGAGCATTCGATAGTCCGATCCACACGCAAGGGCAGGGTATCGAGCCCGAAATCAACCTTAGAGGATTCCACTCATCATTGTGGGTATACCTTCAAGCGACCCCCATAATATGTGCAATCTCTACACTGAGACCAACAAAGCAGGGTGAGTGACTCTGCCAATCTCAATGCGACCTCAGGTTTGACCCTTGTGTGAGAAGGGCTTCCCAGGATAAAATATTGCAAATGTATTTGGACACTCCCTATCACAAGATACTATTGTGTGTTTTGTACTTTGGAGAGTGTGTCTCACTACCTATTCCAAAGCCCTAGCCTAGCTAATGTTGGTGTAAAAGAACCCTAGAAAAAGTTACTAGTTGAATTTTAGAGTTTCGCAATATTATTAAAGGTTGTTGTTACTCAAGAGGGAGATGGTAATGAAACTAATGTTATGTGAGACTTTGACCCAATAACGTGTAAATAGAAATGAATGATGCAAACTTTCGTTCGATGAATTCTATCTACAGTAGGGAGAAAGAATTTTTCTAGAACAATGCAAACTACGATGTACAATTCCTATTTTTTTTTTTGAATGCAGTACCAAACAATCATTAACAATGTAATTTCACTATTCTTCTCTTTCAATATTTCAAACACCAATATTTTTTGAATAAATGATTGCTTAAAAAACTAAAGTGACTTTAAATTTTATTTTTTTTAGAAACCAAAAATAGGAATGGAACTAAGAAAGGATAAGCAACCAATGAAAATAAAACACTCAACAAACACCCAAATCGATCTTTCAATGGAGATAAAAATAAAAATTGACAAGAAAATGTCTCTTCAAATATGAACAAGAAATGTTTTTCTAATCATTAAGCAATCTAGAAGACACAACCAACTTACAAATCCAAACCCAAAACAAAATTTTTGATCGAGCAAGCACTCAGACGTAAGTCCAGAGATTATATCCTTTTCGATAAAAACAAAGATCGAAAAATCAATCTCCGAAATCAATTAAGATCAGGTTGAAACAATCAAAGCAGTCAAGAAATCATATTAAAAACCCTTTTCCAGCTGACTGAAGCAAAAACTGGGCAATAGTAGAGGTCAAGACCCAATCCAAAAAAATTTCAAATGCCGTCGCAGGTAGGCAGTATAACACAGTGCAGAAATGAGTGGTTTTCGCAGGCCAATAATCATGCAGGTCACATAAATCCCACACTGAAACAGACCACTAGGGTGCGGAAATAGAAGGTTTGCGCGATCTACCTATAAGGTGCAGTGCGGAAATCTTTCACAAAAAAAAAAAAAAAAACCAAAAAGGACAAAGGGTCTGTAATGATCCCAAGCCATTATGCAAGGATCATCACTGTTTTGGTGTCTTTTTAAAACTTTTTCTGAGTGAGGTATTTCGTCAAACACTTTGTTGATCTACTTTTTAGATGTGTTTATATGTGTGTATGCAGCAAATAATAGA
>ML778397.1:1090026-1111205 GCA_009831015.1 Picea engelmannii
TGAAGATGTCGATCTGGAATGCTCAACAGATGGCCAAGAAGATAGACAATAGATAAGAGCTGCTACAAAATGCTCCTGCTAATACAAAAGATGCCTCCAAAGGCTGAATAAGAAATGAAGATCAATACAAGCAGATCTGAATGAAAAACTCTCTAGCTGAAGAATGCCATGCTCCAACAGAAGGTTGACACCCTCAATAACTCATCCCTGCTGCCAAAAGTGTCCAATCACCCAAAGAAATATGCCAACTAATAGATTGAATGATGGTAAGAACAACCCAGGTGCCCGAATCTCCAAGATCCCTCTCAATCTCTGTAGATCTGAAATCCCCCACTAAATGGTGCGCCCCACTGGATGACTGAAGCCCTAGATAATTCGGCCCTGCTGAAGGAGGCCTCCAAATGATCTAAAACTCTCCAGAAATATAGATCGGTACACTGCAAGTCACTAGGTGAAGTCTCAGGGTCAGATCTAAAGTGTAACCCCTCCAAACAGACTAGATCTGGATCTCAAAAATGCCCTCCTTCTCTTCAATTCGCCCCACTGCTCAAGAAATAATCTGAGCCATAAAACTATCTCAGAAAGCACTAGATCTGATGTCCAAGGCCCTGTAATGAAAACCCAAGTGATAGAATCCTCAACGGCCTTGCCAATCTCCTACAACGAATCTCTCTCCAAGGATGGTGCACCCCCCTTGCTGGAAACCCCCAATGGTGTGCCCTCCTCCTCTTCCTGTGCTTGTGGCTGTGTAGAACCTCTTGCACTAATGTAGATCTGACTAGAATGGTGTGGGAGAGTATTGCATCTCCGAGACCAAGCTTGGGACAAGCTAGGTGGAATCTTTCACCACCGACTCATCCTCTAGGGTTTGTTAAGTCAAAACCCTCAAAACCCCCAATGTTGGGCTCACTAGCTAGAAGCCATAAATCAAAATAAGATCATACATGAATGAATGAGAAGAGGCCCTTGCCTTTGCTTTATACTTTTTGGCTCACCTAGTCCCTCCAAAGTGACTTTCATTTTATTAATATTTAATTAATTAATTAAATCACTTTAATTAATTAATTAACCCTTTTACCATTGAAAAGCTCCTTATCTCTCCTTGTGGCTTCCCTGGCCACTGAAAGTCATCTCTAGCCATCCCATCCTGTAGAATTTCTCCTCTCGATTCCAATGAGCTATTATACTGAGAGGTTCCTCCAAGTAATGTGCCCAAAATGACCTCTTCAGTTAATTCCATTGACTTATAGCTCAAAATAGTCAAAATCATGGAAATCGTCGGAATGCAACGAAACCAAAGCCAACCTGTGCGAAATGGCTCATAATGATGGAATATGATCATCAATGTAGTATGGACCCCACAATGCCTCTCAAATACCCCTGTACTCGCTCTAGCATCCATCTGGCTACTCTAGTCATCATAAATCTCTGCCCTGTGATGATGTCCCAAAGTGGGGACATTACAGAGTCTTTGGAAAATTTTAAGTCCAGTGAGTCTAATTGGATCTCCCATGGACTCACAGACTAAAACATAATGTAAAAAATGGGCTATGAGAAAATGGCCAACAAAAACCACAATCAAGTTGTACTTCCCTAGTGGAGTTGCCAATTTTATTAACGGGTAAATCGGTAGATGCGGACATCAACTAATCCCCCTAGATCCACCTAGATATAGAACAAAACAATATGGAACATGATGCTTTCCCTAGGTTCCAATCATTGATTTTAACTACCAAAGAAGGAATAGATAACATACCCTATGAATCGCTTCCTTATGTCTTTATTGATCCTGCCTTACTCCAATGTTCCTATGAGATTAGATCTACAATAACACAAATCAACCAACGTGAAAGCAGCAATAGTGAAATTCAATGACAACCTAAACATGTGATCAAGGAGTCATGTAATAAAATATCAATCATTTTATGGGAAAGAGATGTGCCACCGTATTATATTAATGAAAGATAGAAGATACAACCGAATCGCCTTGATGTCGCAAGTTCCCTTTCAATGGCCTTTTGTTCTGACACACACATACATCTTCTCCGACATTTTCATGAAGACTTTTCACAAAATCTTGATGAATGAATGGAGACCTCAAGCATCACTTGAAATAGGATTCTTCACACAGTCTTCAACCTATTCTTTCTTCAGTCTCTATGCTTCTTTATTCTTGTACCTATAACCTTTTCCATGAGAAGCCTATCATTATATAGGAGAAACTGAAGTGGTTAAAGAGATGAGGATGATCCCATCAAATCAGAGAAGTCAGTAGGATCATAACCATATGGACTACACCTCATATTTCCAGAAGATTCCACTTCTAGAAGCTGTTAGAACTTCTTTCCTCTTTTAGTTTTAAAGAGTCGTCGCGACCTGCCTATATAGCAGCCTGCGGAAATCCCATGCGCTGGCTATATTTCAGCCTGTGGAAATCAAGGATTTCCACACTGTGTAAAGGGAGCAGCCTACGGCGACCTTCCAAAAATGCATCTTGCAAGGGTGGAAAGAGGTTTCTTTTCTCAGGCAAAAGATCATATTGGGAACTTGAACACATGTTTATGTAATCATCATTAGGGTGACCAAAATAATGTGTAACAGTTATCCTCCCATCTCTTTTCGTCTGATCTTTCTGCATGCAGTAATGTGATGTTGTTAATGAATTGAGTATAATTACACTTACAAGAATAGGCGCATTGACCTATTTACATCCCATCTTTCCAGCCTCATAATCACTCAAGCTCTCCATCCTAAATACACACACACACACACACACACATATAACTTAGCTCGATGCACACCTCCGAGTAATTCCTGTGCACTTACTCAAGTGCACGCAACATTGTGAAATGTGTGCACCCTTCCTTTGATGCACAATCCCACACACTTACTTAGGTATGCACAACACTATTAAATGTGTGCACCCTTCATGTGCTAACAATCCCCACACACTTACCTAGGTGCATGCAAAAACCAAAACTTGGTGCCAATGGTTCACCAGCCTAAATGTACATTTACATTTACAATTGGTACCAATGGCTCACCAGCCTATATGTACAATTGCAAATGGTTCAGATTAGGGACATTGCAATATCCATGTCCTTAATAGATCTTGGTGCAAGTTCTAATTTATATCTCAACACACGCTTACTTAGTTTCTTTAATGCACTCTCCATGAATGCATGCTTGGATTAACTATGGGATTTATGAGGCATATCCAAATGTATAATTTTTAAATTCCATGGGAAAAGTGGTAAGACATACTCCATTTATTTTGATTATTCCTTCTCCCATTTCAACTCCCACATTATCTTGGGTATCTACTCTATTGTTGTGTTTATGTAAAATCTGGAACAATTCTAGTTTCAAACTCTTCTGCTAGAGCTTGTGTTCTTAGGATGAGGTGATACAATCAAATATCATTTGGAATTGAATCAGAGTGTAAATGGTGCACTACTATAGTAGAATCCCTTATCATAGTTACAAATTTGGTTCCTCTCTCATTAAGTAATCCAATACCTTGATATTCCAACTATGCCTATACCTTGTTTTTATATTCTTCGCTTAGCCCCAAAGAATATATTATTTCTTTATTTCCTTTAGGATAAAAATGACTCCTCACTCCCCCACATGCCTTCCCCTTTTCTTTGTATATTTTACTTCATATAAATACTTTTTTTTTCTATGAAAAATAAAGACATTAAATGAGATGATATCAAAAACATGTTATTTGGGATGTCTATAAAAGTGTAAAAAGTGACAGTAAGAGAATTAAGTATAATTGAATCATAGGAAGATTTATCCCAAGAACAAGGCACATCAAAATGATGTAATCATTGATTTTTGTGATGTGTAATCAACGAGTTTTATTGCATGAAATAATTTTTTTCAATTGTTTCATTATTATAGAAAACAAAACAAAAATAGAGCCACATTCAACATGTAGGATGGGACAATACTAGGTTTTGGTGACTCTCTCTTAGTCGTCAAATGGGTTACAAAGGAACATCAAATTAGAAACTTCACCATACAACCCCTTTATTATTATATACAAATGTTGTTCATAGCCTTCTCACATTTCTCTTTGTCTCATACCTATGAGGACAAAAAGAGCATAGCATATGTATCCTTTTCAAAGATGGATTGGATTTGGATCATGGTACCTGGATTACTTCCATCCTACAAGATGGTCACTCTACGGATATTACACATGCACCTTGGATATAAATAAATATTGTTAATGATCATGACTAAGGATTGATCATGGATTTACTTTTTAATGATGTGACTATTTTTGTAACATTTTGAGAAAATAAATGGAATACTGATATATGTAACTATTTATGTAATTTTTGGGGACAAGAAACAACTTGTTGTTATAGTATAAAGAAAGGTAAGCATGAAGATATTTTTTTCTCTAAAGGACCATTGAACACTTTTTTTGAATGCTATTCATCATATGACTATGTAATTTTGTTTACAATAAATAAAAGTATGGATTTTTTTCTTTGGAAAAAAAAGATGGGACAACAAGGAGTAAAGTGATTTATTGCAAAATTTTTGAGGAGTACTTGTATTTCCTTAGTTAACATTTTATATTTATTATGATGTCTATATTTAAACTAATTATTTCCAAGGAAAACTTTTTGAAATCATTAAATTACTTTCTTATGATTTTGTGGATGGTAAGTAGGGTAAACCATTGATGTTGATTATGATGCCTAAACCCAAGTGGATCGAGTGATTCAAACTTCATGACCTTCCAACTATGAGAGGACCCATGTCTAGCTCTAGATCACTCAAGCTAACCCTTGGGGTTATATTTCACTTAATTTGCAATTGTCCATGGTTGTTTTCTACAAGTTACATGTATTGTACAATGAATATTCATTCAATCATTTGATTGACATTATATCAAGTATGGGTTGTGAGTATATGTTGCAATATCAAGGGTTAATTGAACAATTTGTAAGTCACTATGTTGTTTTTCATATCCTATTTTATAAACATAGGAACAACACTAAACTTTTAATTATATATATACTTTATCATGGCTTATAAAACTCACAGGAGACAAATTATGGAGTGGAGTGAACAAGAAATATGTTGGAAGATGCCATAGGCGATGATTTTGACAGAATGTTTATTGTTCATGAATCATTTATTTCTATGGTATGTTTATAGATTTCCTTAATCATGAATATTAGAGTGCAATGTTGAGTATACCCTTTACACTTTATTTCTATGTTTGTAGATGGAAGAGAAAAAAATCGAGCTAATAAAAAAAAATTCAAATAATCTAAGTACAATGCCCCTGCAAGTGATCAAGAAATGAGGCATGTAGTATCTTGAGCACTAACAATAGATTTAGTGATAAATGGTGATCAATATAATTGAATGTTACAAGTTTTATATTTTGATATGTTTATTTGTAAAAATCATAAATTACAAGTTTTGTATTTTGAAATGTTTATTTGTAAAAATCATAAACTTTGTTTAATGTGGAACTTTATATTGTCCCATGTAGTTTGACAATGAACTACCATTAATTGTAAAAATTATTTTTTGACATTATGTTTGTTGTAGACCTTTATTCTCTTCCATTTTTTTATTATGAAAAAGAGTTCCTTATTCTTATATAATATAACAAGTTTCTTATTATATCATAGTGTACACATTTTTCTAAAATGTTATGTTGGTTAAATATATGGATGATTTACATTATTACAATGAACATGTGTATTCAATAAATTTATTTATTTTAATGATACTATAAAGATGATATACAAGAACATTAATTAAAATATACAAATCAATATTATTAAAAAAACGTATTAGAGCTTTTTTTATCAATATTTGAAAGTTTATAAAAATAAGCTACATTTACATGCCTGCAAAAATATTAAATAGTACACAAGGAATTATGAAACTACAACATATTGATGCATTTTCATCATTTGTGTACACTAGTACATTCACATATTCAGCTCTAGGTTGCACAAGAGTTTATCATTCCTATACTAAGTACGCTAGTTACTATTATTATTCAATGATACTGTTCAATGATACTATTACTATTATTGTTATTTTGTTTTTTAGGCTTTCATTTCACTGTGTGTTAGTTTATTAGTATAGACTTCAGAATTCTGATTCAAGATACAAAGACTTCAGAATTTTTGATAGCGCATCTTGCACACTGTAAATGGAAATGCTCAGATGAATAGACAGATCCTCATGCAGACAGACGTGAAAGATTCGTCGAGGCCAAAACCTGCACGTGGGAGAAAAACCAAAAGCTGCATGTGATCAATGTGAACGTGCTATTAAGTCTGATGGTCGATGCACT
Organism: Picea engelmannii; assembly: GCA_009831015.1. Lineage (NCBI taxonomy): Eukaryota > Viridiplantae > Streptophyta > Pinopsida > Pinales > Pinaceae > Picea > Picea engelmannii. The sequence continues at coordinate 1,096,373 of ML778397.1, forward strand.
ATACTGAGTACTCTAATGGCAGGAGTGGAAGCATCGTCCATCATCCAGCCAGCCAGCTTCAACATGTGATAGGTCATAATGAGAGTTGGCATTTTCGGTAACGGGGTAGGTTCAACTGCTCCACTTGCAAGGCGCTGCAAGAGGAATATGGGATACAGGGTTCATAGCTATTCCTCTTAGCTTACCCAACCAATGTTTAGCTCTGGGTTTACCAAAACTTCTATTGTTTATTGTTTGCAGTGATATTACCCACTTGTCCAATTGTTGATGATTAGTATATAACGTTATTACTAAATAAATTTTGATTTATTTTTAATTTTAAATTTACTAAAAAAATTGAATTAAGATGTTTAGATTCAAGGATTTTGTTAGGTGGAGTTGTTCCTAAAGAAAACTCTCTCCCTTATTGGATGTTCTTATCTTCGGTCTTCTTATCTCCACTTTTCCAAGTAGTGTGCTAGTACAAATGTCTTATCCATTGTCCTTGGATTTAAAAGAATCACCTGCATTTGTTTATGACTGTGTAAACCCTCCAGATTCTTGAGGAGTACATCTAGGTTCTTGGGAGAGATACCCAACATGATGGCCATCTTTCTGAACTTAGTGGTGTACTCTTGCATAGTCTTCCCTTGTCTCTACCTCAGGTAGTGCCACCGGATCCATCGGTCCTCTACATACCTCATAGGGTATAATTGGGACTTGATGAGGGTTTTGAAGTCCTCCCACCTAGTTACTGGAGAATGACCCTCTATCCTAAGTGTTTCCAAGTGGCTTTCCCACCAGGTTAAAGCAAGGCCCTCTAACTTCAATCTAGCAAATGAAATCTTCTAACCTTCATCTATATGGTGAACGCTAAAATAAACTTCTAGTTGTTGCAACCAATGATTCAGTTTTAATGCATTGATCTCACCTTCGTATGGATTTATGTCCAATTTTTCTTCCATCTTGAATAGGGACTATAAAGGGTTAACAACACTCAAAATCAATTTCTCTTTCTCAGATTCTTTCTGCGACTCCTTTCCTGATTCTTCCCAATCTCCCGATTTATTCTTTGACCCGATCTCTAAGTAAGAGCCTCCATAATCTTCCAATGGTCCAATATTTCTTGCTAGAGATGCCATTAAGAGGTTCATTATACAACTAATGTCAGGCACTTGTGCTTCCAAATGCTCAAATATCTCTTCTATTTATCTCAAGGGTTATTATGAATAGACTCATCCGTTATGGTTGGTTTTTCTGCAACTCCTCTTTAAGTGGATTCTTGGATCCTGAAACTTCCCATAAATACCCAAGAAAAAAACCTACTGTAATACCAATATGATCTGTAAACTATTGTATATATTCACTGGAACAGTTCGTCACAATCGATCTGATAAATAAATCCAAAATTTGCATATTAAGGTTAAATTCCTTTAGATTTTCATAATATTTAGCTATGGATTTTTTTCTTATGCATGAAATAGATAAACTGCGGAAAATAGAGAACAAAAAAATACAATCACACCATCCACAAAATGGCACAAATATTTTATCTGGGAAACCCTTATGGGAGAAAACCCATCTAAAAGGTGAGGCTACTCTTCTCTCTTTTATTTGGTATGGAAATAATGTAAGTACAAAAGAGAAGGAACTCTCTATGGATTTACATGAGACATGTGGATTGTTAGTCTACTAGAGAACATTAACACCCTCTGTTATTCTCTCTAATTTCCCACTCTGAGTTGATATGCTTAGCCATGGAACAAAATAACATAATACAAAATGGAACCCCTTCTCCTACTGGCCTAGTATTTAGCATAGCCTGATAGCCATCCAGGGGTAGGTATTGACTTCTTCAACCCTTAATTGTGGTAGGGTTTCGAACCTTCTAGAACCTTCTTGAAATTATTCATCTGGCTAGCCCTGTATGCTTGAGTAATGGGGGTTGAATGATCCAGATTTTATGAGCAGAAAGAAATGAATAAAGATTATTATCAAAAGATACTTAACACAGAATAACAGATATACATTAAAATTGGTTTCTATTCAATAAGGAAATAAGATGAAACTGCAAAATGAAGCGGAAAACAAGCTTGTTAGAATGGTGGTGGTTTATCTCTGAGAAGAGATGTGATGGTTGTGCTCATTCCCTAGAGGAAGATTACAATGAGGCTTTGAAGGCCTTTTTACAATAAAAAAGAATGTAAAAAATCCTAGATATCCAAAAACCTAACCCTAGGATATGAAGCGTCAAAATTCATGTGGGCCCCGTTTGGGTAAGTTAGTACATCAACTTCTCGGGGTTGTAACTTTTGCATACAATCTCCATTTTAGGTGCACGATGGCCCATTGGAAAGGTCTATCTGAGGAATACACATGTTGTCATTAGACTCTGACTCAGTCTACAGTTTGACTATGGAGATCCCTATAAACGTTGTTTAGGGCCTCAAAAAGGCCCCAGAAGTCGGGGACCAAAAAACTAGGAAAAAATACCAAATTGGAAAAATGCCAAAATGAACCAGTTGGAATAGGTGGCACTCGGTGTTGATCATGTCACTTCTTGTACTTGTAATTGGACTTCTATAGGATATCCTAAACCTGTTGGTGGATGTGTTGGATCTTCTCTATGAACCAGGTGGATTTTTCATCTTCAACTGGAGTAGGAGGTGAGTCGGTCGAGGTGACCACAAGGGGTAGTGCAACATCTGTGGGGCCCGATGGTTGGAATCCCAACCCCAGCTGAAAGGGGTTGTAGTTGTTTGATCTATGTAGGGATTAGTTGTAGCTATGCTGAACATAGGGAAGACTCTCATCCCATGTGCAAGGGTGCTTAGAATTATACATGCGCATGATATGCATGATCATTTGTTTACAACCTCGGTTTGGCCATCTGTCTGTGGGTGGAAGGCCATGGATTTGGTTATCTTAGTGTCTAGTATTGACCAGAGGCTTGACCTAAATGTGTTGATAAATAAACTATCCCTATATGAGGCAATGGTTTGTGGTATTCCAAAATGTACCTAGACTCATTCAAATAAGAGATTGGCAGTGTCCTCTACTGTAATTCTCTTCTTATAGGCAGCTAGAATCACCATCTTAGAAAAGCGATCAACAACCACAAAAACACAATCATTTCCCCAGTTGGTGGATGGGAGGCCCGACATGTAGTCCATTGAGATGGATTCCCATGGCCTATCAGGAGTAGGCACAGGGGTGTACAAACCCTGTTTCTTAGTGGTTGGTTTGGTAATAGCACAGACAGTGCAGGACCTGATATACTTGCTGACCTCCTGTCGAAGTTTCATCTAGTATAAATGTTTCTACATCATTTCCACTATCTTTCCGATGCCAAAGTGTCCTGCCACCTGATTGTAGTGAGATTCCTATATCATCTTCGATCGCTCACTTGATGGAACATAGTTATGGCCTAGATGGCATAACAACCCATCCTAAAGATGGAAATTAGCGACAACTGTGTTTGCACCCAACATTTGGTAGGTGATGGAAAACTTTGGGTCTATCTCATGGAGTTGGGGCCATCCATAGGTCTCATTGTCACAAGAGTCTAGCACCATGGTGAGTGACGTGACTGGCGGTCAGCTGAGGAAATCAGCGACGCGGTTGGTGATTCATATTCTATACTTGATGTTGAGGTGGAATTGCTGCAAGTATGTGGACCACTTCTTATGGTGGTCATTCTGCAATTTTCCTTGTGTCTGCATGAACTGTAGTGGCTTATGATAAGTGTGGATGATTGTATCCTTCCCAAGAATGTAATGTCTCCACTTGTGACAGGATTTCACAATGGAGTACATTTCTTTGTCATAAGTAGGGTACTTACGGACAACATATGATAGTTTCTCATTATGATAGGCCACGAGGTGGCCGTGTTGAGTGAGAAAAACACCCACAACATAGTTTGAAGTATATGTCTCAATCTCAAAGGGTTGTTGCAGGTCCAATAGTGAATGTACTAGGGATGATCACAAGTGCTACTTAAATTCATCGAATGCTTTTTGTTGGGACCGGACCCACACAAATTTCTCCTTACCACCACCCCTGGTTACTTGGCTGAGGGGCCATGCAATATGGAGAATCCCAACATGAACCTATGGTGGAAATTGGCAAGGCCCAAGAAGCTCCAAAGCTCAATGAGTGTGGTTGGGGCTGGCCAATCACAGATGACTTGGATATTGGCTAGATCCACATGTACCCCATGATGATCAACGATGTATCCTAGGTAATGGACCCTTTCCATGTCGAAGGAGAATTTTTCCAAGTTGCAATATAGCTTGTGTTGTCGCAAGGTGTGCACAACCTGTTGAATATGTTGCAAGTGTTTTGCCCAAGTCTTGATGTAAATGAGAATGTCATTCAGATACACCACTACAAAAATATTGGTGAATGGTCGTGGGATATCATCCATCATCCTCATGAAATTGGATGGAGAATTTGTCAAACAAAATGGCATAACCAACCATTCAAAAAGACCTTCCTTTGATTTGAAGGCAGTCTTCCATACATCTGTCTCCTCTACCGGGACCTGGTCTCTTCTACCAGGACCTGGTGAGAGCTAGACTTCATATCAATCTCACTGAAGTATTTGTCCCCCGTGAGCTGATCAAGGAGGTTCTCGATTCAGAGAATTGGGTATTGGTTTTTTACTGTGATTTTATTCAGGGATCAGTAATTAATGCAGAGTCGCCAGGTTCCATCTTTCTTCTGTACCACCATGATTGGGATCCCTCAAGGTGATGATTTGGGACAAATGTGCCCCTTGTGGAGTAGTTCTTGGATCTGTCGCTTGATCTCCTCATTCTCTAATAGAGAGCGACAGTAGACTAGCCCATTGGGCAATAATGTGTCATGGGTCAAATCGATGGGTTACTTGACCTGACAGGGAAGAAGTACCTTGGTAGGTGAGGAGAAGATATCTGAATATTCTTCCAAGACCTTATCCAGTTACTTATGATGTGTGGAGAGGTCAGTCACAGAGACCATGGATGTGGTTGTGATATTTCTCTCATTCTGAGATCGAATCACAAAGAAGATAAAATTCCTCGTCTGAGAGATGACCTTCCTGCATTGCTTGGAAGAGATCAAGGAAATAGCACTAGGTGGGACTGCCTTGGGTATCCTGTACAGTTTCTTGTTCAAAGTAATAATAACACTACGAGACCTAGACTCATATACAACATGGAGTTTCCATAAATATGGTTGGCCTAAAAGAACATTACAAACTTCGAGAGGGGAAACATCACAAAATACCTCATCTTTGAAGGGCTTGATGTCGTATGACAGGCAACATTCTTGGCTGATGCGGATGTCACTTCCTTGGCAGAGCCATCCGATGGTGTAGGGTTGCAGGTGTGGCTTTGTCTGCAGGGAGAGTCACTTGACAACCTCTACTGAGATGAGGTTCTTCTGGATACCTCTATCACGATGAAGTGCAATGGGGTACCCTTCACCCACATCTGTGAATGAAAAAGGTGCTCACCTTCCTTTGGCTCATCTGGTTCACCAGGATGGAGCTTGGTAGTTGCAACAGTAGCATTGGGTTCTACGTCAATGATCTATCTCCCCCTTTCTAGTTCTAAATCATAGGAGAAACCCACATCTGATTCATAAGCTTTCACCTCAGCCACCAGCGACTTCTTTGAGTGGAAATTAGCAGTGTTATGCCAAGGGATCTTAAGGAAGTCACACCACTTCCTGGTATCTTTCTTTGTATTTCTGGTGTCCTTCGTTTCTTACAGCCTGGAATGTTTTTCTTGAGGTGGTCCATATTTTCTCTGTCCTTTTTTCTGTGGGTTGGGCCCACCCTTTCCTTGATTTTGCTGTGAGGGGTTCCCAGGCCCAAATTGTCGTGTCTTTTGTTTGAGCTTCTGCTCGATTTTGACGGCATATCGGTAGGTCGCGCCCAAGGATGAGATGTACAAAATCTCCATTTCGGTCTGGATGTATCTATGCAGACTGTCGCGATACTTTAGCACTAGATTTCGCTCAAAATCTCTCATACCTAGCTTGGTGTGCAAAGTATGGAAGATATTTGTGAACTCAAGCATAGCTTGATCTCTTTCCTGCCATAGTGTGGTTCATTTTGTGTATAGGTCGTCATAACTTCCAACAGGGTAGTATTGTTCCTTAATAACATCCCTGAAGGAATCCCATGTGACTACAACTGTAAATAATGAGGGTTCCTCTGTTTCCTTCTGCTCACAGAAATTTTCCCACTAATCTTTGACATGGGGAACGACTTTGAGTAGCACAAAAGTAATATTTTCTTTATTCAAGAAGTTATGGACAGATAAATACCCTTCTAGCAGATACAACCATTTTTCTACAACATCGACGTCTATCTGACCTTCAAATATAGGAATATTGAAGTTGATTTGTACCTTGAAGGGGGTGACACCTCTGTTTGAGGAAGATGTGTCATATGTTGCTAGTCGTCGAAGGTTTTGTGCAAAACTATCCATCATCGTGTTCCTCTGTTGTGTGAGGGATTCCTCGAGAAACATTTTGAAGGGATCTTTTATCTCGTCGTCTTTCTTTTCTCCCACCATTAGAGGTCCCTTGGCGTGGGATATCTTCTTTACTCAATATAAACAAGCTCGAGACCCAATTGTTTGTACCCTGACCTCGCTGGGGACATGCATTAAGAATGAAAAGGAGTAGACCGCTCTGACACCACTAATCCGGGTTTTATGAGAAGAACGAAATCAATACATATTATTATCAAAATATGCTTAACACAGAATAACAAATATACAATAAAATTGATTTCTGTTCAATAAGGAAACAAGCTAAAACTGTAAAATGCAGTGGAAAACAAGCTTGCTAGAATGGTGGCGGCTTATCTCTAACAAGAGATGTGATGACTACGCTCATTCAATAGAAGAAGATTACAATGAGGCTCTGAAGGCATTTTTACAATAAAAATGAATGTCAAAAAACCTAGACATCCAAAAACGTAACCCTACGAGATGAAGCGCCAAAAGTCATGTGGGCCCCATTTGGGTAAGTTAGTACATCAACCTCTCAGGGTCGTAACTTTTTCATACGATCTATGTTTTAGGCGCACGATAGCCCGTTGGAAAGTTATATCCAAGGAATACACATGTTTTCATTAGAATTTAACTCTATTTTTAGTTTGCCTGTGGTGAGCCCTAAAAATGTTGTTTAGGGCCTCAAAACGGCCCCAAAAGTTAGGGACCCGAAAACTAGGAAAAAACTGCCAAAATGAGCCAGTTGGAATAGGTGGGATTCCACCGACATCCATATGGATCACTGACATGGAATCCTCTTGTACCAAGGTGGTCAACACGATAGGTCAACTTGCTGGAGGCATAAATCTTGCATATGAACTCTGATTGACACACTATTTGCACTATTGGAAAGGTATAGGAGTGTACAAAACCGTCAATGGGGTGTGCACAAGTTACAAACACTAGAAACTTAAAAAATAAAATTAATTTAATGCCTCAAAATGGCTCCAGAAGGTTTTGAACCCAAATTTTCCAAACTTGGCCAATAGAATGACCATGCAAGTTGATTCTTCCAATTGTTTCCAATATGAAACCATCAATATAGATGAAAAATAATATAATGATCCAATCTAGATCAAGAACATTGTCTAAAAATCTGGATTTGATAGAGTTTTAAATGCCTCTTACATCCAAGATGAGATCCATGGTAAAAGTTTGTATATCTATGTTGTGTAACATAAAATCTAAACCTAATATTTGAAGGTAAAAGTAGGGATTTTATAGACTAGGAAATTCCACTTACATCCAAAGTATGAACTATGTCATCTATATAAAACAACCTCTAAAACCCTAGATTTGAAAGTAAAACTTGAGATTTCATAGATCTTCTTGGATGTTATCGAGTGATGGGATATTCATCACCATATTGTTTTAATATTTGACATAATATCAACATTAAGTAGTGACCAAAAATCAACATAGATTAACAATAGATCATGCCTTCTCCAAGAATACTCATAGTATATCATGAGATATCACCGACTCCCAAGGAAATCTTTCACTACACAGATCTTCATAAAACCCTAGTCCACCATGACACAAATTGCCTATGCTCTCAATAACATATTGGTTATGCTATATCCTCATGGAGCCACAAAACCTATTGGGTAATCTCATAATTGTGTGCATGAGCCCTTGGTGTAAAAATTTTCACATTATAATATGAAAATGAAAGATAGAATATCTCCTTGCATATTGGATTAAAACTAAAAGTTCCCGACAAAACATGAAAGCAAACACAAAAAATTACATTAATTTTGACCCTTAAATGGATTCTTATTTTTCTCCAACCTAGTTTCCCATGGCATACTCAATTGGATACATGTCCACTTCTACTATGGTCTGTGCCATATCTTCTCCTTCCACTGAGGTCCTAATCATAATGAATAGGTAGAGCTATGTAGATTCTTCCTCTTTAACCTTGGATGAGCACGATTTCATAGGGAAATACAAAATGTGAAGATGATTTTCTATCCTATAAACTAGAGAGTGCATGTAGCCCACCTTATCTACTAATTTCTCATACTTCGCTTGTCAACTCTACACGAAGTCAAGGAGGGATATATATTTTTCCTAGACTGCCAAAAATTGGACATCAATCTCCATTACCCACTAGTCATAGACCTTTGCTTCTATGGATAATTTATGTTCCCTTTCATCCTTCCACCTCGAACACCATTTGTATGAATTAGTTAGGTCACATTGGGTCTCTTATATTTGAATCTCATATGCCCTTATGTCTCTTCTTACTACTGCAAGTTCACACATGACATGGTGTCCAAACCTATTGTGGCTGGCCATATTTTCTAAGAATATATGATTATACAAACTAAATTCTCCATAGATCAGTGCCTTGTAAGTTTGAAAAGAGTCATCTCTAACTATCTAACCCTATAATTGAGAGATGAATAGGGCCCTCATCCTCACTTAGAACACAAAGATGCCAGACTAAGGAGAACTACTAGAAACATCAATTAGTGGAACCTTAAAACAACAAAGAAAACTCACATTTGATAACTCTCTACATAACCATGTCCTTAATAGCTCTTGGTGCATGTTCTAAGTTATAGCTCAACACATGCTTACTTAGTTTCTTTAATGCACTCTCCATGATCACATTCTTGGATTAAATATGGGATTTATGATGCATATCCAAATGTATAAGTTTTAAATTCCATGGGAAAGGGTGGTAATACATATTCCATTTATTTTGATTATGCCTTCTCCCATTTCAACTCCCACATTAGCTTGGGTATCTACGAGTCTATTGTTGTGTTTATGTAAAATCTAGAACAATTCTAATGTTTTGGAAACTTCTACTAGCGATTGTGGTCTTAGGATGAGATGATACAATTGAATATCATTTGGAATTGAATTGGAGTGTAAATGGTGAACTACTATAGTATAATCCCCTATCATAGTTACAAATTTGGTTCCTCTCTCCTTAAGTAATCCAATACATTGATATTCTAACAATGTCTCTACCTTGTTTCCTTGTTGTTAGATGTTTCTCTTAGCCCCAAAGCATAGATTCTTTCTTGATTTCATTTAGGATTAAAAATGACCCCCCCACCCCCCACATGTCTCCCCCTTTTCTTTTTATATTTTACCTCATATAAATATTAACTTCTTTTTTACTTTTTGTTTTCTATGAAAATTATGAAAATTAAAGACATTAAATGAGATGGTATCAAAAGCATTTTGATTGGGATGTCTATAAAGTGTAAAAAGTGATAGTAAAATAATCAAGTATAAATGAATCATAGGAAGAGTTATCCCAATAACAAGGAACATAAAAATGATGTAATTTTTTTTTTTATGTGTAATCAATGATTTTTATTGCATGAAATAATCTTGTACAATTGTTTTATTATTGTAGAAAACAAAACAAAATAAAACCACATTCAACATGTAGGATGGGACTGTTAGGATCCGATCCTAACCCCTCTCCATGGGTCATTAGTTAGTAGGATATGTTTTCTATTTAATAAATGATGACATTAGTTAAGATGACCTAATAGAAGCTTCTACTTCTAGAAATATCTTCCTCTAGAAGTTTTCTTAGAAGGTAGAATTAGTATAAATAAGAGTAGGAGGTATTGGATATTTTTTTCCTGGAGATTATTGTAATAGAGATTTGCTTTGCTGGAGGTTTCCCCCCTCGAAGAGGCAAGAGAACATTTCTATCATAATAAAGTTGCTATTTCTGGTGATTATTCTGTGTTATTTTGGTGTTCTTCTAATATGTTTCTAGATATATCATTATTATTTTGTCATTTCCTCCTAGATATTTTCTATCCTGCATAATATATTGTATCGGGAATATTGCAAGTGGTATCAAATCTCTTTCTAGGGAAAGACTTGTGGGCTAAATTTTTTCAGGGTAGAGATGTATTCCAATGTCCTTAAGCTACAAAGATCTATCGTTACACACATAAATCCATGGTTGGGGAGTCATACACGCTAGAAATACAAGTGGTTATTAAGCGCACATGTGTTGGTCAATCTTGTAACCCCTGTTGATACCCATTCGAGTGGTATCGCATCAGAAAGAACCCGTATATGGATCAGACTAGGCATCCTGAAGCCCTCCATAGATAAACCGATCGCTCACCTGACTGTTATAGTTTCACCGATAACAACACTTGGGAAGTGACTCTTTAGTACCTGGGTATTTAGGTAGTACGAATAAGGGTACGGTCTAGCCTCCTTAGTTGGTTCCCTAATATATTGGGTCGAATACTACTACTGGACCTCGCACATATATAACAGAGCTATAGCACAGGGAAAACCATTGATTGTAGATTCCTTGCAAACCCTAACCCTTGGGAACATAATAGAGAAAGAAAAGAAAAGATTAATTGTAGTGCAACCTTTCCATTTGCATTAGGGTTTCGAAATTACTATATCCTTTTTCCTTTTAATAATTTGGGAATTTTTCCTATGCAGTATTATTCAGTTTGGAGTATAACTCCCCAGGAGTAAAACAAGAAAAAAGAAGTTTGCGCATGTGTTACGAGGGAAAAACTCTCTATGGCCAAGGGTAAAGCACAACAGACAGGTATGATTGTAGAAATAAGCTCAATTCCAACATATGCTATATGAACTAATGTGCAAGATAAGAAAGAGGCCTACCTTGATCCAACGTTTGATGATGTTCCACCATTCAGCACTTCGACCCAAAGCTTTATACCTATAATACGTTCTTAACAAATGAGCAGAGTAAGTATATAGTGAGATAAAGGGGTTAGCACATTAGATAGCATAATCCATCAATAAACATTACAAACCTGCCCATGGATAATAATCATACATTTGAAATATACCAATAGGATGGGAATGGAGTATTTCTATTAATAATTGATCAACATAAGTGACACCATTATAGACTTCTATGTCGGCACGGTTCGAAATAAATAAACCAAGTTCCTTCCAACTAGGCCTCCACCACTTCAATCCTCCAACTAAGGCAAGCTCATAAGAGAGATTCAATGAGGTTCTCTCAACAATAGGGAAAGAGCTTGGGGGATGAACACTGTGTTTAGACTTGAGCGACAAAGGGATGTAGACTCAATATGAAGTAATTTCTCCAGAGTAACTTTTCTCTCAAAGTTGAATGATTTCTCCCTCTTTTCCATAGCTCGAAATTATGCTTTTATAGCCTTCAGAATGCAATTGAAGGGCCGAGTCAGAACATTTCCAGTATGTGGAAGGCCAAGGATCAGATATCTTCTATCGTGACATGGAAACCCAACCTCATTTTTGTATTTTCTGGCACAAATCCTAATGTATGCGGGATGTAGTGGAGTAGCCAGCATATATGCATCTTGCATAGCTGATAGGGAGCGTATATGTGGAGAAATGTATATTTTTGGCTCTGGATCCATCAAAAAGGGATGAAAAGTCTGCATAGGGAAATGGAAAAAGGCCCTATGTACAAGATAGCAATGGTGAGGCAAATCTTTCTATAACAAATGCCCCCTAATGCATGAGATCAGAGGAGTATCTGCGATGGTCAAAATACATTATAAATAACCCAGAAGTGGAGTGGTAGAGAACCAACTGGATGAACTCAATTTCTTATTACATTATGTATTGACTTTGCATACATGGCTGCCAAGAATACAATGCGGATCCAGGTGGAAAATATACCAAACAAGTGTTCATGGACATGAATAGGCAAATACAAATGTGGTTGCATGCCAAAAGATGTCATAATCACGAACAAGGCCCAATGAAACCAATCTCAAAATCATTCTAAAGATATTTGTATATCATGGAGTACAAACTGATCTCCCATGATCACTGAAGTCAAATAGGTGTTGGTCCAATGAAAGGGAAGCAACAACTCAGGAAAGTTGCGGCCACATAGTGATGTCTTCAAGTCTTCTACACAATCCACTAAGGTGCAAGTCTACATCATGTGAAAAAAGGAGTTGAGGTCAAACATGATGAGACATCATTTGATTACCAGTCATTGAGGTATACCGTTAAAAAACGTGAGACAGCCTACCAATAATGAAAGTAGGCATTAAGGCACCGAGTTCATTTCTACAAGTGAAAATAAAGGAGTTGGTGTCGAACACTTGAGAAATCCATTGATTAGGAGACATTGATGTATTCCCATCTATCAATGGCGAGAGAGCCTGCCACTAATGACTGCAAGCCTCAAGGCACTCACGAAAATCTAGGTCCCATATCCAGAATAAATGAGCTGAATTCGATGGAAAGAGACCCATTGAAAGGAGAGCATTAAGGCATCTCACATCATTCAACACGAGGAACAAAGCAGGAGCTTCATGATTTGGTGGAGATCGAACTAAGAACATCTTCACGAACTAATGACCCTGTGTGTCTTTTACATGTGCCAAATGCAAGAAGTACACGAAAAAGACCCTTTGAACATAATCCAATGATGAAAACTGTTGACAAAGGTGAGGAAACCACCAATAAGGATAATGGAAACTAAGACACTGCACTAATCCCAAAGTGTGAATAGATGTCTTGCCGTCGAACACAAGGGAAACCACCCAGTCAACAACCAATGATGAAGTGTCGATTGTTGGGTTCAAGGTGACCTACCAATGATGAAAGTAGGGCCGGGGTGCATGATAAGACCATAGTATCATGTGATTCTGAGACAAATTGAGGGTATGGCCAACATGCAAAGTCAATATTTCTGAGGAGTGGCAGACACAAGTTGATAGACTTCCTTTGAACAAGAGCATGAGACTTATGGTTGTTAAGCCCTAATATTGGCTCATTACCCCTTAATTGGGGCATATTATATTAGTAATGTTATTTTATTTATGTCGGCTTTAGGCCATTAGTTGTAATTATACCTCCTAGTCTCCTATATATACCAAGGAGACATTTTCATTTTGAATCATCTTGTACTTGAACATTTAAGTGGGGTAAAAGGAGGTTGCCCCCTCAAAGAGGATTATTATCTAAAATTATCTCTGTACTTTTTTTGAGGTTTTTCTATGCTATATTGATATTTGGTTCTTAACGTATGGTATCAGAGCTCAAGGTCTTGGGGTTTCTCTTCTACATCTGAGACACCTTGGAATTTTTTCTATAACTTTTTTTCTACAATGTTTCATAAGGAATGGCTTGGAGGATATTTATTAGACGGATCAAGGTGCGTTGGGTTCAAATTTCAACTCCAGAGACAGTATACTGTTGGAGATACAGCCTGTACAAGATAGGGTTTTGAAATCATCCTGAACTAAGTCATTGCGGAATTTTCTCTATAATCAAGTTTTTGTAATGTTTCAAACCCTAAAATCTAGAGGATATTCACAGAAATTAGTAAGGTATCTTTGGTAAAAGTTTCATCTTCTGGGTAATCTTAAATTTGTAGATAAACCATGTGTAAGATAGGGTATCTGACTAGTCCTATTGACTAGTCTCAAGAAGGTGTTCCAGGTAAAACAATCATAACTTCTTCCTACAGTATCCAATTTGAGTGGGACTGGTTTCATTTTATCGTGGACAGTCTATAGTATTTCTGGTATGAGTTGCAGAATTTTATATCAATTATTTTGTGCAGGGAACGCTATACAAGTGAGATCTCCTGGAAAGGCCAAAAATCGGCAAGTTGTGGGGAAGTTACCGTAAATTCTACTTGGAACATCCAATTTTGATCAGACCTGTGGCATTGTAGAGAAGAAATATCAGAGAAATACATAAAAGAAAGTTCCATACCCATAAGGGCTGAAACTTGGGAGATATAATAGAAGAAAGATTGTCTAGTAGAACCACCTCAAAATCAAGGTTCAAAAGTGATACTTGGCCAACATGCCACCCAAAAAGGGAACTTCTACACCAAATAAGCCTCCAGACAATCCTACTTGGACTCTTGATGAAAGTGAAGAAATGTGTAGGGACATAAATGATTTACAAAAGAAGATAGTAACAAAAGATGAACTACAAGAGATGATGGAGAGTTTAAAAGGGAAGATCATGGAAGTATTGAAAAATTTCGTAACAGAGAAGACACCTAAAAGTGAAAATGCATCCCATGAAATACATGATGAGGACACAAGGAAGGTGAATCAAGAATGGAGAAACTCTAACTTTTGTTTGAATACCAACCATGTTCCTAAGATCGATATGAGGAAGTTTGATGTCAAGGACCCAATCACGTGGATACTTCAGATGGAGCAATTCTTTGATCTCCATAATGTGCCACATACACAAAAGGTACGAATTGCTTCTTTATATTTAGAACCTAATCAATTTGTATGGTGTCGATGGCTTTGTTCTCGCAAATCAATCGTCACTTGGAAAATTTTCACGGA
>ML778397.1:1115022-1152064 GCA_009831015.1 Picea engelmannii
TCATCTTGTACTTGAACATTTAAGTGGGGTAAAAGGAGGTTGCCCCCTCGAAGAGGCTTATTATCTGAAATTATCTCTTTTTCAAGGCATTGAGTACTTTTTATGAGGTTTTTCTATGCTATATTGATATTTGGTTCTTAACAATGTTGGACTCCGGAAGCATAGACTCAATGATGTGACTATTAGATGCAGGAGGCATCAATAATGTTCTCTATAGTGACTGGAAGAGTAACCAGTCAGTAGAGAAAACTCTGTAACTAGATCAGCGTCCTAAGGCCATGCTAAACCCAAAATTATGATGACACAAGGACTCAATAACTGTGTGCTTAGTTCAAAGGCAACATGATTGCTTCCAATTACAATATAGTACTCCCTTCCTGCCCATCTTTTTTTTTCATAACAAATGAATTATATGATACAGAGGAGGGAATGAGTGTCGCAAGTAAGAAAAACTATTTCTAGCGGTGGAAAGTACCTATGCTCAATGTAGGGGAATGCATGTGGGAGATGGACACTCGGGGTGATGTTCCCCCCAGGGCATAGGGTGTCAAATTGTGAAGGATATAAACAAGGCTCTGCTTGGTTGAGGATGCAAAAATTGCTTAGGCAATGGTTTATAATGCAAAGTGAGAACCGGCTAAAGGCTCAATACTGTAAGCGAGGGCATGAGATGCAATCACAACTTAATGCCAAAAAATGTCCTTTTTTATGTCTTTTAGTCTACTTGGTGTACTGAAAAAGGAGTAAACTTGTGCCAAATAGACGTCTTTTCAAATCCAATTTACGAGTGTGAAAAAGACAAGTTCACTAAGAAATCTTTTCTATTTTTGATAGTGAGTCGGAAAAGAGCTTAACTAAGACTCGTGACTTTCAAATCCAATTTTAACGAGTGTGAAGGGGACAAATCACTCGGAAATATTTTCAGTTTTTTAGACGAGTCAGAAAAGAGCTTAATTAAGACTCATTTTTCTGTCTTAATCAACATGTAAAGGGGGAGGCCAAGGCTCCCATCTCAGTCTTCTGTGAAAAGTCAATATCTCACAGATAGTTGGCAAAAGCCTAGGAAAACCCAAGGCTCTCCAAGTCGAGGAGGAGAAAGTGTTAACGGAGGATACAGTCTTCATGATGGTTCGGATAATGTCTCTTAATAGAAAAGACATAGGTGGGGGAATGGGATGACCCATTAGATCGTTCCAATCGAAGGGAACTTCATCAAGACTTGAAGGAAGAAAATTATGGGAAAGAATAAATCTCTCTCGTTCAGAAGGGGGAGGATTTGAAATTTTGATGAAATGACTGAAAGGTGCATCATTCTCTTTAGGGAGAGTAGGGTTGACCATAGATTGCACTAGTGTGGTTAATTCTTCAATTATAGGTTGAAGAGGATGCATAGTAACGGGGGCAACAGACGCTTCCCCCTCGACAAAGGGGGTGGGGTCGGGAGAAGATTGCGCTGATGGAACCATCGAGACAATCAAAGGCGAAGTGGTGTTAGCAGAAACCATGGAGGCCTCAGAATATGAAAGACTCTTGGGTGAGCCCAATGCTTCTGGTATCCCGACAGTAACCAGGCACAAATGAGTAAGGTGACTTCCTTCGCAAGTCCTGCAAAGGAATTTAGGTTTACGTCTGAGACGTCTAGGCTTCTCGATGTAACTAGCAGGGGAAAGATAGTCGTATCTTGTATGATGAATAGAGGCAGGAGATGTGACATGACTATGATTTGGGGTAAAAATAATGGTTCCCCCTAAAGAATTGGTAGAGGTTGGGGGCAAGTTGTCGACATAGTTTGTAGAAAAAGTTGACCCATCTCTGACATGACTGGAAGAGGTTCGTGATGGAGCACCAGTATGAATGAGAATGAGTGGGATGGCAATAGATTGTGGCATTTGGTTCCAAGGTCTGGGGAAAGACTGATTCTAAAAAATTGCAAGCCAGGCAGGATCTTGGTGTACCCCCTGCCCCAGCCCAAAAAAGTGTTGGTTCACGCCAAAATGGTTCGAAGAGGTTTGGACAGGCATGGTCACTGAGGTCTGTTAAGAGACCAAGGTAGGATAAGGATTATTCAAGTGAGGATATATGTTGCCCCCTTGTGAAGGGGTCCCATAAAGAGGGTATCCCCAACCATAAAATTGATTCTCCCCATATGAAATATCTGGGGGTACTTTAGGACCTGTCATGGAAAAAGTGTTCGAAGGAACTATCATAATGGATGAAAAATACATGGGAGGGGTGTAATAGGTGGGATAATCACCCATCTGAGTACTGGCTCCTGAAGGAGAATAGCTAGATTTGGATCCATAAAGTGGAAGGTTCCAATATCCCATGGGGGCATGACTCATATCAAACGACGAAGTAAGCATCGGAGCCATGGTGCCCTCGAATCCAAGGTTAGGATTTATGTATGTGGGCCTGGGATAGGATTGCACGGGGGAAGACATATCAACAGAAATATGACTAGGGACCCAAGGTGTGGATTGAGCATTGTAGTTCTGCATACCATTGTAAAAGGCAGAAGGGTATGTCCCCATGAAATGAGCAGGCATTATGGAGTGGGTAGCAGTGAATGAGGGAGAAAAAGAAACTCCACTTTCCATACTCATGAAATCCAAAATAGACTCCTAAGGTCAACTAGTAGTCAAAGAGCATACCAAAAAGTCAAACATCCAATATGCATGCAAACGGGCTAAAGTGGTTGAGTGGCCTCCCTCACTAAAGAAGGTATGTCTCGTCCAAGAGGGACATGATACTCCCTGCTAAAGTTTGGAGGTAACAAAATCAGTTATAGGGGCCCTCATGGGCTTAACAATCAGTCGATTAGATCTCCCCGGAGAGGTAATCCTCCATAAAGGTTTTGTGTTGTCCGACCCCTATTTGACCCAGGGTACGAGCATAATAACCCCTGCAAGTAACCTATGAGATACCTAAGTCAAGCAACTAATAAACCACTGTATAACCGATGCACAGGCGAGCAGTCGTAAGTCTGGATCACTGTATGGGCAGGGTAGCAAAGCCTGAAACCTTGAAAGCACCACCTCTCACAGAGTTATGGGTACTATCAAGATCCCCAAATACGAATAAATCCATAGAAATATCTCTAACACTAGGTGAGTATCCAGGGGTTATCCCTTCAACTAACTTTGTGTGACCGCGTGATGAACTCCGGTGTGAGCGAAGCCTCCTGATATTACCAATTATACAACGGACTTCTCATCTACCTGTCTCAAACATATATGTTGATTTAATTGCCTTGGAGAAGTTTACTCATAAAATCCTATTCCAAGGCACTAAATCCTAGACTAGTTTGTGCACCCTAAAAAATAAAATCATGATTAATAAATTTTAGTTTAAAGCATAAATTTTATTGGTCGTGATTTCTCAAAAGGGTATGGAAGCGAAACTCATGATGTTATGACTCTGCAAGAAAATGAATATGAATATAATGCAAAGTCTATCTTTAACTTTTCAATGAATGATATGCTAATAAAAGCAGTACAATTTTCAATTTCAACTCTGCAATTTAGAAGTAAAATGCAATATTTTGCTAAATGAACTAAGCTAATCATAAAGGCTCAAAGAAAAAAATGTTAACCAATGCAAAATGCCTATTTTTTTGTGTATTTTCAATATATTAAAGAGAAAATGCATGGACTGTAAAGCAACCTGATATATAGATTCTACTGTGTATAAATGAAATAACTCAAGAAGAATACCAAGCAGCCAAGAAAACAACCCAGGGTCCAAGGACAACAAGGATGAAAAAAAAAGAGAAAGACTACGCCCAAAAATTCAACTCCCCATAGGTTTCCTGCCAACCTAGAGAAACTCAACCTGCACTACGGAGGCCTAAGAAGGCTCAAAAATCCTCAAAACTCACCCAACAATCACTAAACCAAGAAAACAAGTGAAGGGAAGTGGTATACGTGACTATTCAGGAGAACAGGGCGTATATACGCATTTTGCAGTGCGACAACAAGCGTGTATATGCGACTGTCTGAGCAAAAGGAGTGTATATGCTTTAAAACAAGGCCAGGAAAAGGAAAGAAGGATGAAAAATCAGAGCCAGAGTGAACATAATCTGTCAAGTAGTGATATGACAAGAAACACAAAGGAAAAAGAGCAATGCATGAAGAAAAAGTACTTCAACCCTTAGAAGGAAGATCTCTCCCCAGTGGAGTCACGATTTATGTTGCGAGGGAAAAACTCTCTATTTCCAAGGGTAAACCACAACAGACAGGTATGACTACAGAAATCAACTCAATTCCAACATATGCTATATGAACTAATGTGCAAGATAAGAAAGAGGCCTACCTCAATCCAATTTTTGATGATGTTCCACCGTTGAGCACTTCGACCCAAAGCTTTATACTTGCAATAAGTTCTTAACAAACGAGCAAAGCAAGTATATAGTGATGATTTAAAGGGGTTAGCTTATTAGATAGCATAATCCATCAATAAAAATTATAAACCTTCCCATGGATAATAATCATACATTTGCAATATACCAATAGGACAGGAAAGGAGTATTTCTATTAATAATTGATCAGCAAAAGTGACAACATTACAGACTTCCGTGTCGGCACGGCTCGAAACCAAGAAACCAAGTTCCTTCCAAATAGGCCTCCACCACTTCAATCCTCCACTGAAGGCAAGCTCATAAGAGAGAGTCAATGAGGTTCTCTCAACAATATGGAAAGAGCTTGGGGGTTGAACATTGTGTTCAGACTTGAGGGACAAATGGATATAGACTCAATATGAAGTAATTTCTCCAGAGTAACTTTTCTCTCAAAGTTGAATGTTTTCTCCTTATTTTCCATAGCTCAAAATTGTGTTGTTATAGCCTTCAGAATGCAACTGAAGGGCCGAGTCGGAATGTTTCCAGGATGTGGAAGGCCAAGGATTAGATATCTTATGTCGTGACATGGAAAATCGACCTCTTTTTTGTATTTTCTGGCACAAATCCCGATGTACGCAGGCTGTAGTGGAGAAGCCAGTGTATACGCATCTTTCATAGCTGATAGGGAGCGTATATGTGGAAAAATGTATATTTTTGGCTCTGGAATCATCAAAAAGGGATGACAAGTCTGCATAGGGAAATGGAAAAAGGCCCTCTATGCAAGATAGAAATGATGAGGCAAATCTTTCTATAACAGCATGTCAACACCCTTCTTTGTGACCTATCCCATTACATTCCTCTCTTCATTATGATCACAGTGGTACCATTAAATTTAAATATTTGTTTCCTGTGGACCCAACACCCTCTAGGATGCCTTTTTGGAGACCTATCCCATTGGATTCCTCTCTTTGTCCTGACCACTTGACTACCTATCCTTGTTAAGCCCATTTTTTCCATCCCAGCACCTCCATTGCTACCTAAGCCTTTACCATGCGTACCACTTTCTCTTAGTCCCAAGAAACCTTGGACGATAGAATATCTCAGCTGGAACAACAAATTGACGACAACATGGCGTCCCTCCACAATGAATTCACCACATCCCTTGACTAGCAAGTCAACAAATTGGTGCAACTCTTCAGGGGTAAGAATGTTGAGCCAAACCCAAAAGAACTTCAATATTCTCATTATGAACATACTCAGTCATCCTACTCCCCTTAGGGTTCTCCACCTTCTTGGAATAAGTTGCCCAAATTTGACATGCATAAATTTTATGGTTCCAACCCAGGTAGGTGAGTTTCTCAAATGGAACAATACTTCTACCTTCATGATATTCGAGATGATGAGACCAAAATCCATGTAGGGTTTTTGTACTTGGATAAAGAACGCTGGAAATGGTGGCAGTGGCATAAGAAATGTTATCCAGAACATCCCAATTGGAACATGTTCTCCAAAGTAGTTTGTGCCCATTTTGATAGGGAATAACAATTTTTGGGCCAACTCACTAAGTTGTGCCAAACTGGATTTGTCACTGAATTCATCATGACATTTGAACATTTGGCTATCCATACCGAGGGATTATCTAATGAATTTTACCTTGAATATTGTTTCATCAGTGGTATAAAAGAAGCTATCAATGCTCATGTGAACATGCATCATCCTACTACCTGGTTGCAGACCTGTAAATTAGCTAAGGAAGCATAGACCATCCTCCAGGCACCATCCCTGAATGCTCCATTTACCACCCATCCTCACCCAGGGGCTACACTTTCTCCAACCTAAACTTTGAAGGTCCAAAAAGTCTCTCCCGCCGAAATTGAATAACATCGCAAGCAAGGCCTTTGCAAATATTGTGATGAAAAGTATGCACCAGAGCATAAATGTAGAGAACAAAAGTTCTTCCTCTTCCTATGAAGACATCCCATCAGATGAGATTTCATACCAAGAGGCGGCTCAACCAAGTGATCTTGTCGAAGATATAATTGTCATGCTGATGTAATCTGTGCACCCGATCATCTTGATTCATGCACTCTCAGGTCAAACATTGAATATCAAGGGCTACATTAAACATAGTTCGGTTGTCGTGTTGATTGATAGTGGTAGCACCCATAATTTTATTCATCGCAGGCTCACTGATGAGATCCATTACTTTGTTCTACCTATTTCTAATTTTCAAATCCTCATCTCTAATGGTGGTACTATGAAGTGTGGGGGTCATTGTGAGAAAGTTAATATCCAAATGGGTGATTACCATCTGAGAACCTACATGTTCTCTATTGCCATGGGTAGTTGTGATATTTTATTAGGAATGGAATGGCATCACACTCTGGGGCTGATCACAATGGATTATCAATAATTATATATGAGCTTCACCCAAGAATCTCACCCATATACTCTCATGGGTCTCCAAGCGGGCTCTCCTGAAATCATCATCTCTCACATGATGGAAAAAATATTGAAGAAAGGCCACCATGGTGTAATTGCTCAATTTAATTCCATCCAGGTCAGTGAATAGGCCTCTCAAATAGTTCCTCCTAGCTTGCAACTCATCTTGGACAAGTACCTAAAGATATTTGAGATTCCTACATCCTGATGTAGGAGCATCACCTTCAAAGTCAACAACACGCGCGTGGAGGCAAACAAATGACATCTCAACAATGACAAAATTTCAAATCAAACATTAATTTCAGAATTTAATCGGTTGTTGAGATATTTTGTAAACAACAATTTAAAAATGTAACTTGTTTGTAAAGTTGTGAAGGACTATAAGAGATTGCGTATATGGAGTGTTGACTCTATATGGCAATAAATGGTAGTTATTGTAATAGGACAAAGTAGGTAACAAATTTTAATTGATAGGATAGATTTCAGACAGGACGAGAGAGCTCGTGGAGCTAGTCCTTAGATATATATTTTTTTATTGGTGTATTGTAATAGATAGACAGAGTAGAGAGAATGAGATAGAGATCAATAGAGCAGAGTAGAGTAGAAGAAACACTATGTAACATTTTTTTTCATGAAGGAATAGAACAAAAAAAATTGTCCCAAATCCTTGGACTGTGTTGATTTGATTTATGGATGAATGAATGTTACATTGTGTATGTGTTCTTTAGTTTATTTAATTCATGTGTGATTACCGAGAGATTGATTGTATGAGTTCGTGACGAAACTGGATGAGTTTCAATTGTTTCTCTTCTAATACTTGTATGCAAGGTGTGCATCTCAAACGCAAGGAGTGCGTCGACCGAGTCTCAGATTGACTCAGAGAATTTCAAAGAGAACCAGGGAAAATCAGACCAGGTGCAAGGTGTGCACAGCGTCAAGAATATAACAAGCTTCGAAGAACCAGTGCAGAGGAATGCCAGGTGGGAAAGAAGAATTTTCTTTCCAAGAAAATCCTTCGAACTGAGTTATTTGAAATCCCGAGAATGCAAGGTATGCATGGGAGACCGAAATCCTTTCAAGGGTAAAAGATCAGAAGAGATAACACTTTTCACGAGTGTTGAAAAGATCCCAGAGTCAGATTCGTAGGGACAACAAAGGTTCAAAACCTTTGAAAATAGATAAATCTTCCAGGTGGGGAGATATGAGAAGCTTAGGAGGAAGAGCGATCGTGATCGTTGGATCGCGGCGAAGAGGATCAACAGTCATCAGATCAAAGGAAGGTGCAAGAGCCTTAGCACTTCATAGCATAGAGGAGAGAGAATCTATCGGGGTTGAAACTTGAGGTTTCTGAAGCCCGAAGAGATGGAACCTCGAAATAGAACCTCAGTCGTCCGATCACAGGAACAGATCTGAGCCATCAAACTGTTCGAAGTAAAATCCAAGTCTTGGATCGCCAGGATGAATCATAGTTATTGGCTTTTGTGAGTTCAAGAGGAGGAAAGGTTTGAAACTTGAGATTTTTGAAGTCCGAAGCTCCAGAACACTGAAGTGGAATCTCAGCCGTTCAATCATCCAAAACATACCTGAGACATTAGATCATCTGAAGTGAACCTCAGACGTTGGATCGATCAACCAAGCATGAGCCGTCAGATATCATGAGTTCATAAGGAAACATGTTTGAATTTTGAAACAACCGAAGCACGGAGAGCTGAATAGCCGTGAGCCATTGATCTGTGAGGAGACACTTGACAAAAAACCTCGAGCTCCGGGAGAAAAGATGAAGTAGGTTTTCAGTTTGAGAACTGAAATCGTAAATGTGTGAAGACCCGAAGTCCCGAAGTAAGATCTGGACCATGAGATCTAAGGGAGACATGGCATGAATCCATAAACTCCGGGTAAGGTCCCGAAGTGGTTCATAGTCGTTGGATTCATAGGATATGTCACACACATCTTTGAGCTCCGGGTAAATACCTGAAGTAATCCTCAATTGTTAGATCAGGAGGACACACGTCATTGGATTATAGACTCCGGGTAAAATCCATTAGGGAAAAGGAAGTTTGAGATTTGAGATCTTAGAAGTCAGGAGAACTGAAGGAGATATCGATCGTCGATCGAGAAAAGGGTCACGGGACCGTTGATCTGAGTTGAGCGGTCAAACATCCAAAGTGGGAGAAGAACCATTGATCGAGCACGACAGGTGTCCGTAGATCGCTCATTCTGGAGGATTGGCATACGAAAGGAAGCTGGGTTTGAGATTTCTAATTCCTGAAGCCTGAAATTGTGAAGAGGTCTCGATCGTTGATTCAGAGGAAGCAGATCTGGTCCATAGATTCGAAGGGCACAGATCTGATCGTCAATTTAGACGTTATCGTCAATATCATGAGATCGACGATCCCATAGCATTGCGGGGATAGGAGTTGTGAGGAGTTTAAGATATCGAGGGCGGGCCACAATTCAAACCATGGTTTCGTCAAGAGGACATGTGGAGGTTGTAGGATCATTTCAGGTCCAAAAGCAGTTTGACTCCAAATCTCTTGTGGTCGTGCCCACAATCGTGTGGTCACCGCCAAGGTCACATCAAGAGGGGGCTTATCAAACAAAAGGAGATAATGCCCAACACTCTTGGTTTTCACAGCAAGGTGAAAGGGAAGGTCACGAGTTATTGTTAGACCTGCACCGAGAAGCTGAGGGGCCATGTGTTTAGTCATGGATCGAGACCATTGGGGTTTCAGAGAGTCATTAGCCTTGAGAATCGGAGATCCAAGACCGAGAGGTCGGGCATCCCTACGAGGGAGTAGGGGGGCTGCATTAGGTGGTATCAGAGCTGATATTGGGTTGTTTGCAGACAACAGGAAAAGGAGAAAGGAGGTAAATTGATATCATTTTTGGTATAAAAAAATTAATTTCTGTTTGTAGGTGACACAGGGAAATCATGCCACCTAGAAGGCATAGAGTGAATGCAGAAATGGAAGAAGAAATGAGGCGACTCTGAATGAGATTGAACACCATGCAAACAATGCAGAGAAGAGCACTAGACGCTAGATATATCAGTGAAGCTGAGAGTAAAGAAGAAGTATAGGTTGAAGAAAATGTGGCAGAGGATGATGCACAAGATCGCTTAATAAAAGTTGTTTCAAAAATAGGAGCCAGAGAATGAATAGAGGTACCGATGTATGAAGGAAATTTAGAAGTTGAAGAATTGTTATATTGGGTACGTGCTATGGAAAAATACTTCGATTATGAATATATGGAAGAAGACAAGATGGTGAAGCATGCAGTGACAAGACTAAAAGGTCATGCAACGCTATGGTGGGATGAACTGCAAGCCGAACGCAGGAGAAATAGTAAGCAGAAAATTAAAAACTGGGATAGGATGGTAGCTAAGCTAAAAGACAAATTTATCGAGAAGGATTACCAAATTAATATTTAAATAAGATTGCAGAACCTGAGATAGAAAGGTTTATCAATGAAGGAGTACACTGAAGAATTTTACAGACTAAACATCAGAGTTGGACAGAAGGAAAATGAAGATGAAAAGACATCCAAATATATCAATGGGATGAGATACAAAATCCAAGAGGAGATCATCATGATGTCGATTAGTATAGTCGAGGATGCTTATCAAGAAGCCTTGAAATATGAAGAAAAATTGACTAGGAAGCAAAGCCAACGAAGCAGAGGAGGAAACTCAAGCAGAGGTAAGGGAGCTACCAGAGAGAAGTTCCAAAATCAAAAGTATGAAGCTGACAAACAACATAGTCACCATGAGAAGGGTGGCATTTCTAAAGAAGGACAACATGGAGTAAGAGGTTCATTTTCTAGAGGAAGAGGACGAGGAAGAACCAGAGGAGGCATAGTTAAATGTTATACCTGTGGAAAAGAAGGACACAAATCTTGGGAATGTCCCGACAAGAAAAGAGAAGGAGGAGAAGCACACATTGTTGAAGCACAAAAGCATGTGGAAGCAGAAGCAACAGAAGGAGGAAGGAACCTCATGATGAGAAATATTCTTCTTAAACCTGAGAAGGATGTAGAGGAACTAGTTCAGTGAACAAGTTCGTTCAGAACTGCTTGCAAGTTGAAAGACAGAGTTTGCAAGGTGATCATAGACAGTGGGAGCACTGACAATTTAGTATCCACAGAGATGTTGGAGAAACTAGAGATGAAGACAACTGCACATCCAAACCCGTACAAGGTATCATGGTTGCAGAAAGGACATCAAGTAATGGTAATTCAATAATGCCAAGTTGAATTTAAAATAGGAGGTTACAGAGATGAAATATTATGTGATGTAATTCCTATGGATCTTTGTCATATTTTATTGGGGAGATCATGGCAGTATGATAGAAAAGTTATTCATGATGGAAGAAAGAATACTTATACCCTAGAAAAGAATGGTAGGGCACATATATTGTTACCCATAGAAGACAAAGAGAAAAAAAGAGAAGCTAGTTCAAGTATACTTCTCATGAGTGGGAAGGAACTCTTGAAAGAAGTCAAGGAGGAGAAAGAAATGTAGTTTGTTGTAGTGAGGAAGCCCAGATTTATCCTTACAAATACTTTTGTGGAAGATTTACCTATAGAAATCCAGGAACTGTTAGAAAACTTTGTTGATATAGTAGTGGATGGGTTACCACACTCATTGCCACCCATTAGGAGTATAAGCCATCATATTGACCTTATTCCAGGAGCTAGTTTACCAAACAAAGAAACTTATAGGTTGACACCTAGAGAGAATGAGGAAGTCAAAAATAAAGTCCAAGAGTTGTTGGATAATGGTTTAGTCAAGGAAAGCCTTAGCCCATGCACAGTACCGACTGTGTTAAGTCCAAAGAAAGATGAAGGATGGAGAATGTGTATAGATTCCTGAGCCATCAACAAGATAACCATTAGGTACAGATTTCCTTTACCAAGGATGGATGATTTGATGGACTGTTTGATTGGGGAGAGATATTTTTCCAAGATAGACTTGAAAAGTGGATATCATCAAATAAGGATGAGAGAGGGAGATGAATGGAAAACAACATTCAAGACAAATGAAGGATTGTTTGAATGGTTGGTCATGTCGTTTGGGTTGAAAAATGCACCAAGCACATTTATGAGGTTAATGAATGAAGTGTTGAAAGACTTCATAGGAAAATTTGTCATAGTATATCTGGATGACATACTAATCTTCAGTAAGATGAAGGGAGAACACTTAAGACATTTGACATAAGTGATGGAAAAGTTGCAACAAGAGAAGTTGTTGATAAATCTGAAGAAAAGTTCTTTTATGAAGAATGAACTCATATATTTGGGTTTCGTGATCTCTTCAAATGAATTGAAGATGGATTTGGAAAAGGTAAGAGAAATCAAAGAATGGCAATCGTCAAGCAACGTATTTGAGGTAAGAAGTTTTCATGGGTTAGCAAGCTTTTATAGAAAGTTTATCAGAAATTTCAGTGGTATATGTGCACCCATGTTGGACGTTGTGAAGAAGAAACACAAGTCCTTTAGTTGGACAGACGAAGATGAAAAGGGTTTCAGAGTGTTAAAGGAGAAGATCATAGAACAACCAATTCTGGTCTTACCAAATTTTGGAAAAACATTTCAAGTGAGATGTGATGCAAGTGGATTAGCTATTGGAGTAGTCTTGAGTCAGGATAATAGGTCAGTTGCTTATTTCATTGAGAAACTGAATGACGCCAAGAAGAATCATTCCACATATGACAAAGAATTTTATGCAGTGATTCAAGCTTTGAAGAAGTGGAGACACTATCTAATTCCCAAAGAATTTATCTTGTACAGTGATAATCAAGCTTTGCAATTTATTACTAAGCAAGTAAATTTGAATCAGAAACATGAAAAATGGGTAGAATTTATGAAATTTTTCACTTTTGTTATCAAGCACATTGTTGGAACTGCTAACAAAGTTGCAGATGCTTTGAGAAGGAGGAGTTTGATTGTACAAGAATTCCAAGTGGAGACCTTGGGGTTTGAACACCTCAAGGAGATGTATAAAGAAGATGTTGATTTTAAGGAGGCTTATGAGGCATGCGAGAATCCTTTATTGGGAGATAGAAGCCCATGGACTGAATATTTGATCCAGGATGGATTAATGTTCAAAGGAAGCCAATTATGCATACCGAAATGCTCAATGAGAGATAACCTGTTGAAAGAGAAACACAACGGAGGTTTAGCTGGACATTTTGGTCACGATAAGACATTTTCACAGCTGAGTAATTCGTATTATTGGTCGAGCATGAGGGAAGAGGTGAAAATTTTTGTGAACAAATGAAGAATTTGTCAATATGCAAAAGGAAGAGAACAAAACACTGGTTTGTATCGTCCATTACCAATTCCAGAAAGGCCATGGGATGCAATCAACATGGATTTTGTTTTGGGATTGCCTAGAACTCAAAAAGGGAGTGATTCCATATTTGTTGTGGTGGACAGATTTTCGAAAATGGCACATTTCATACAATTCCAGAAGACAAGCGATGCTACACACATCGCTAATTTTTTTCCAAAGAAATGGTGAGACTACATGGATTACCGAGGAGCATAGTCTCGGATAGGGACACCAAATTCGTAGGACACTTCTGGAGGACTCTATGGAAGAGGCTGGGGATGAACTTGTCCATTAGTTCAGAATATCACCCTCGGACAAATGGACAGATTGAAGTAGTAAACAGGAGTCTCGGAAACTTGTTAAGAAATTTAGTCACTGAGCAAGGTCATCAATGGGATCAGATTCTGGCACAAGAAGAATTTTCATTCAACAATTCAGTGAAGAGGAGCACAGGAAAAATTCCATTTGAAATTGTGTATGGTATACAGCCAAGAGGGATTACAAAGTTGAGAGATCTGAATCAAGATGAGTTTAGAAGTGTTGGAGCAGAGGATTTCGCAACAGAAATGCAGAAACTCCATGACAGAGTCAGAGAGAAGCTACAAGACAACAACTAGAAATACAAGAGCATAGTTGATCAAAAGAGGAGAGAAGTTCAATTCGAAGTTGGAGATGAAGTTTTAGCTCATTTGAGAAAATAAAGGTTTCCAAGGGGAACATATAACAAATTGAAGATGAAGAAGATAGGACCATGCAGGATTCTCAGAAAATTCGCAGCCAATGCTTATAAAATTGAGTTTCCAGACAATGTTGGGATATCATCGATATTCAATGTTGCAGATGTGTATCCTTATAGGAGAGATGAAGCAGGAGAATCAAATGATCAGAAAGAATTTCAGTGGGAAGAGAAATTACCCACATCAGAAAAGCCTCAGATGGAGAAAATCATTGAATAGAGGGATGGAAAGAAAACCAGGAGGAAGACATATCCTGAATACTTAGTGAAGTGGAAATATCATCCAATGGAAGATGCAAGTTGGGTTACAGAACCTAATATTTTGAAGCATAGAAAAAAAGTGCAAGAGCTCATGGACAAGAGTCCATGAATTTTTTTAACCAGAGGAGTATGATGCAGGAGCATCACCTTCAAAGTCAAAAATGCATGCATGGAGGAAAACAAATGGCATCTCAACAATGATAGAATTTCAAATCAAACATTAATTTTAGAATTTAATCGGTTTTTGAGATATTTTGTAAACAACAATTTAAAAATGTAACATGTTTGTAAAGTTGTGAGGGACTGTAAGAGATTGTAGATATCAAGTGTTGGCTCTATCTGGAAATAACTGGTAGTTATTGTAATAGGAAAAAGTAGGTAACAACTTTGAATTGATAGGATAGATTTCAGATAGGACGAGAGAGCTCATGGAGCCAGTCCTTAGATAGTTTTTTTTTCATTGTTGTATTGTAACAGATAGACAAAGTAGAGAGAATGAGATAGAGATTAGAGAGATCAGTAGAGTAGAGTAGAGTAGAAGAAACACTATGTAACTTTTGTTTTCATGAAGGAATAGAACAGACAAAATTGTCCCAAATCCTTGGACTGTGTTGATTTGATGTATGGATGAATGAATGTTACATTCTGTATGTGTTCTTTAGTTTATTTTATTCATGTGTGATTGACGAGAGATTGATTGTATGAGTTCGTGACAAAACTGGATGAGTTTCAATTGTTTCTCTTTTGATACTTGTATGCAAGGTGTGAATCTCGAATGCAAGGAATGTGTCGACTGAGTCTCATATTGACTCAAAGAAGTTCATAGAGAACCAAGGAAACTCAGACTAGGTGCAAGGTGTGCACAACATCAAGAAGCCAACAAGCTTCGAAGAACCAGTGCAAAAGAATGCTAGGTTGGCGAGAAGAATTTTCTTTCCAAGAAAATCGTTCGAACTGAGTTATTCGAAATCCCGAGAACGCAAGGTGTGCATGGGAGACCGAAATCCTTTCAAGGGTAAAATATAAGATGAGATAACACTTTTCACGAGTGTTGATGAGATCCTAGAGTCATATTCGTAGGCAGAACAAAGGTTTAGAACCTTTGAAAACAGATAAATATTCTAGGCGAGGAGATATCAGAAGATCAGGAGGAAGAGAAACCATGATCGTTGGATCACAATAAAGAGGATCGACTGTCGTCGGATCAGAGGAAGGTGCAAGAGCCTTAGCACTTCGTAGCACAGAGGAGAGAGAATCTATCGGGGTTGAAACTTAAGGTTTCCGAAGCCTGAACAGCTGGAACCCTGAAATAGAACCTCAGTCGTCCAATCACAGGAACAAATCTGAGCCATCAGACTGTTCGTAGTAAACTCCAAGCGTCGGATCTCCAGGATAAATTATAGTCGTTGGTTGTTGTGAGTTCAAGAGGAGGAATGGTTTGAAACTTGAGATTTTCGAAGTCCAAAGCTCCGAAATGTCGAAGTGGAATCTTAGTTGTTTGATCATCCGAAATAGACCTGAGATGTCAGGTCATCTAAAGTGAACCTCATACATTGGATTGATCAAGCGAGTGTGAGCCGACAAATATCACGAGTTCATAAGGAAACACATTTTAACTTTGAAACAACCGAAGCACGGAGAGTGGAAGAGTCGTGAGTCGTTGATCTGTGAGGAGACACTTGTCAACAGACCTCGAGCTCCGGAAGAAAAGCTGAAGTGGGTTTTCAGTTTGAGAACTGAAATCCCCGAAGTGTGAAGACTCAAAGTCCCGAAGCAAGATCTGGACCATGAGTTCTAAAGGAGACGTGGCATGAATTCGTGAACTCTGGTTAAGGTCCCGAAGTGGTTCATAGCCGTTGGATTCTGAGGAGACATGGTGCACATCTGTGAGCTCCGAGTAAATACCTGAAGTAATCCTCGATCATTAGATCAGGAGGACACGCGTCAATGGATTACAGACTCCGAGTAAAATCCATTGGGGAAAAGGAAGTTTGAGATTTGAGACCTTAGAAGTCTAGAGACCTGAAGGAGATCTCGACCGTCAATCAAGAAGAGGGTCGCAAGACCGTTGATCTGAATTGAGTGGTCAAACATACGAAGTGGGAGCAGAACCGTTGATCGAGTAGGACAGGTTTCCATAGATCACTCGTTCCGGAGGATTGACATACGGAAGGAAGTTGGGCTTGAGATTTTGAATTCCCAAAGCCCAGAATTGTGAAGAGGTCTCGACTGTTGATTCAGAGGAAGAAGATATGGTTCGTAGATTCAAAGAGCACAGATCTGATCGTCAATTTAGACGTTATCATCAAGATCGTGAGATCGATGATCCTGTAGCATTGTGGGGACAAGAGTTTCAAAAAGTTCAATATATCGAGGGCGGGATGCATTTCAAATCATGGTTTCGTCAAGAGAACACATGGAGGTTGTAGGAGCATTGCAGGTCCAAAAGTAGTTTGAATCCAAACCGCGTGTGGTCATGTCTGCAATTGCATGGTCACAGCCAAGGTCACATCAAGAGGGGGCTTATCAAACAAAAGGAGCTAACAACCAACACTCTACGTTTTTGTAGCAAGGCGAAAGGGAAGGTCACGAGTTGTTGTCAGACCTACACCGAGAAGTCGAGGGGCCATGTGTTTAATCACAAATCGATACCATTGGGGTTTCAGAGAGTCATTAGACTCAAGAGTCAGAGATCCAAGATCGGGAGGTCGCACAGCCCTACGAGCGAGTAGGCGGGTTGCATCACATCCTTACCTCCTTCCAGGGGTGAGCATGATCATAGCATCCATCTCCTTCTGGGCATTCAAAACCCCAATGCACATCCCTACAGATATCCCTTTGCTCAAAAAAATTAAATAGAAAAGATGCTACAAGAATTACTGGAGGCGAGGGTAATTCTCTCTAGTAATAGACCATATTCTTCACCAATGGTGATGGTTTTAAAGAAAGAAGGTACTTGGCACATGTGCCCTGATTTTAGTGCCCTGAATAAACTAACCATCAAAGATAAATTTCCCATTCATGTCACTAATGATTTGATGGATGACCTACAAGGTTCTTGTTTATTCACCAAATTACAACTTTGCTCCGGTTATCACCAAATCCAGATGTAGGAGGAAAATATTTTGAAGACTACTTCAGAACTCATGAGGGACATTATCAATTCTCGGTCATTCCTTTGGGCATTTGCAATGCTCCATCCACCTTCCAAAGTCTCATGAATAAGCTATTGAATCCTTACCTTTGGAAGTTTTTCTTGATTTTATTTGACGACATCCTCATTTATAGCCGCACCTGGGATAACCATCTTCTTCATGTGGAAAAAGTCCTTCACTTACTGTAGGAAAACCATTTTTTTGTCAAAAATACCAAATGTTCATTTGGCGCCAATGAAGTGGAACACTTGGGACACATTTTCACTAGAGATGGGGTAAAAGTGGACCCTAAAAAGATACAATCTATGCAAGAATGTTCATGCCCAACGAACTTAAAGCACCTAAGGGGTTTTCTTGGTTTCACCGGCTATTACAGGAATTTTTTCAACCATTATGGGAAAATTGCTAAGTGCCTGATTGAACTCTTTAAGAAGAATTTGAGGTGTTCCAACGTAATAAAGGTGAAATGGTCAAGTCTCCAGAAGTCCTAAAACCCTTACCCATTCCATCTTCTTTATGGACAAAAATCTCCATGGATTTTATAGTGGGCCTTCCTAAATCTGAGAACAATTTTGTCATCATGGTGGTGGTTGATCGCCTCTCCAAGTATGCTCATTTTTTTCCCTTACCTCACCCTTTCACACTAGAACTCATATAAAAAGTCTTCCTCGATCATATTTTCAAGCTACATGGCATGCCAACCTACATTGTCTTTGATTGTGACCCAACTTTCACCAACACATATTGGAAAGAGTTGTTTAAATTGCAAGGCACCCAGTTAAACATGAGGACAACTTATCACCCTTAGTCTGACGGCCAAATGGAGGTAGTCAACAAATTTTTGGAAACCTACTTGTGTTGTTTTTCTTCAAACAAAAAACACCAGTGGGGGTAGTGGCTTCCCTTGGAAGAAT
Organism: Picea engelmannii; assembly: GCA_009831015.1. Classification (NCBI taxonomy): domain Eukaryota; kingdom Viridiplantae; phylum Streptophyta; class Pinopsida; order Pinales; family Pinaceae; genus Picea; species Picea engelmannii. Next base: position 1,133,198 of record ML778397.1, read on the forward strand.
GGTGGTACAATACTTCTTATCATACAACCACTAAAATGACCCCATATGAAGCAGTGTATGGACATATGCGAACAATAGTCATTACCTATCTTCTTGGCACATCTAAGGCCCAATCTATTGATACAATGTTGCAAGGTCGTACAACCACTCTAGCGGCTCTAAGGGATAACCTCCACATGGCCCAAAATTGCATGAAGCAACAGGCAGATCAACATCGTTCATAAAGGGTTTTTTAGGAAGGTGATCAGGTGTTTCTCAGGCTCCAACCTTACAAGCAAAAATCTCTCAAAGCTTAGGGACATCACAAATTGGAACCTAAGTTTTATGGACCCTACCAGATCATCAAGTCTATTGGTTTTGTGGGTTACAAATTGGCCCTTCCTGCTACTTCCAAAATCCATATGGTGTTTCATGTTTCCAGTCTGAAGAAAGTGGTGGGACAGAATTGTAGAGTCCAAACCATCTTGCCAGAATTAGATGGAGAAGGTTCCTTGTGGCTCCAACCAGAAGCAGTCCTCAATAACTGTGAACGTCAGCTGTGTGGCCACACTTTCAAGGAAGTTTTGATCAAGTGGAAGGACACAACACCCGAGGAGGTGACCTAGGAACCTATGACCATACTTCGGCAGTTTCCGCACCTGCAACCTTGAGGACAAGGATTATTTTGAAGGGGGAGGGCATGTTAAGATCCGATCCTAACCCCTCTTCATGGTTCATTAGTTAGTAGGATATATTTTGTATTTAATAAAGGCCAACATTAGTTAATAAGGAATAATAAATAAAGAAGAATAAGTCAATGTAAGAAGACCTAATAGAAGCTTTCACTTCTAGAGATATCTTCATCTAGAAGTTTTCTTAGAAGGTAGAATTAGTATAAATAAGAGTAGGAGGCATTGGATATTTTTTTTTTTAGATTATTGTAATAAATCTCTGCTCTGCTAGAGGTTTCCCCCTCGAAGAGGCAAGTGAACATTTCTATCATAATAAAGTTTCTCTTCCTGGTGATTATTCTAGTGTTATGGTGTTCTTCTAATATTTTTCTGGATATATCATTATTATTCTATCATTGCCTGCTAGATATTTTCTATTTTTCATAATATATTGTATCGGGAATATTGCAAGGACAATAATAAGTTTTGACAACTCTCTCTTGGTCATCAAATGGATTACAAAGGAATATCAAATTAGAAACTTCACCATACAACCCATTTATGATTATATACAAATGTAGTCCATAGCCTTCTCTCATTTCTCTTTGTCTCATACCTATGAGGAAAAGAAGAGCATAGAGAACATCCTTTCCAAAGATGGATTGGATTTGGATTAGGGTACCCAGATCACTTACATCCTATAGGATGGTCACTCTACATATATTACACATGCACCTTAGATATAAATAAATATTGTTAATGATCATGACTAAGGACTAACCACATATTTACTTTTTCATGATGTAACTATTTTTGAAACATTTTGAGAAATAAATTGAATATTGATATATGTAACTATTTGTGTAATTTTTTGGGACAAGAAACAACTTGTTGTTAAGTATAAAGAAATGCAAGCATGAAGAGATTTTTTTCTCTAAAGGACCATTGAACACCTTTTTTTAATATCACGTGGCATATGACTATGTAATTTTGTTTACTATAAATAAAATTATGTATTTTTTTCTTTGGAAAAAAAAGGATGGGACAACAAGAAATAAAGTGACTGGTTGAAAATTTGCGAGGAGTACTTGTCTTTCCTTAGTTAATTTTTTATATTTAATATTGTGTCTATATTTTAACTAATTATTTTCCAAGGAAAATCTCTTGAAATCATTAAAGTACTTGCTTATGATTTTTTGCATGGTAAGTAGGGTAAACCATTGATGTTGATTATGATTCCTAACCCCGAGTGGATTGAGTGAGTCAAACTTCATGACCTTCCAACTATGAGAGGACCCATGTCTAGCTCTAAACCACTCAAGATAACCCTTGGGGTTATATTTCACTTAATTTGCAATTGTCCATGGATTTTTTCTACAAGTTACAAGTATCGTACAATGAAGATCCATCCAAACATTTGATTGGAATTACATTAAGTATGGGTTGTGAGAATATGTTGCAATATCAAGGGTTAATTGAAAAATTTGTAAGTCACTATGTTGTTTTACATCTCCTATTTTATAAACATAGGAACACCACTAAACTTTTAATTATATGTATACTTTGTCATGGATTATAAAACTCATAGGAGACAAATAATGGAGTGGAGTGAACATGAAATATGTTGCAAGATGCCATAAGCTATGACTTTGAAAGAATGTTTATTGTTCATGAAGCAATTATTGCTATGGTAAGTTTACAAATTTCCTCAATTATGTATATTATACTATAATGTTGAATATACCTCTTACACTTTATTTCTATGTTTGTAGATGGAAGAGGGAAAAATTGAGCTAATAAAAAAAATTGCAAATAATCTAAGTATAATGCCCCCCCAAGTGATCAATAAATGAGACATGTAGTATCTTGAGCACTAACAATAGATTTAATGATAAATGATGATCAATATAATTGAATGGTACAAGTTTTATGTTTTGAAATGTTTATTTGTAAAAATCATAAATTTAGTTTAATGTGGAACTTCATATTGTCCCATGTTGTTTTACAATGGGCTACCATTAATTGTAAGAATTATTTTGTGACATTATGTTTGTTGTAGACTTTTATGCTCTCCCATTTTTTTTTTGTGAAAAAGAGTTCCTTATTCTTATATAATACAATGGGTTTCTTATTATATCATAGTGTACACATTTTTCTAAAATGTTATGTTGTTGGTTAAATATATAGATGATTTACATTATTACAATGAACATGTGTATTCAATGAATTTATTTATTTTAATAATACTATAATGATGATATACAAGAACATTAATTAAAATATACAAATCACTATTATTAAAAAAAGTATTGAAGTTTTTTTATCAATATTTGAAAGTAAAAAACACAAAAACAAAGAAATAATAAGCTACATTTGCATACCTACAAAAATATTAAATAACACTCAAGGAATTATGTAACTACAACATATTGATGCACTTTCATCATTTGTGTACACTAGTACATTTTCATCATTAACCTAGCACTAGAACATATTCATCTCTAGGTTACACAAGAGTTTGTCGTGCTTATATGTGCCTAATATGTATCTGCACACTATTGCTCCTTGTATGTATGGCATCACTAGTGTGATTTATAGAATATAGGCATCAATGTGGGTAACATATATTGGTGGGTGTTTAATTAATAAAGCATTAATGTTCATTCCTATACTAAGTATATGAGTTAGTATTACTATTCAATGATATTGTTACTATTGTCATTACCATTACCATTACCGTTATTTAGTTCTTTTAGGCTTTCAGAGTGTGTTATTTTATTAGTATAGATTTATAAATCAGTGTATTTGGAAACATTGCGTCCACGTTTCGACATAAAGTAAAGAAGATATGAGGTATAGATGCATAAATCGCCAAGAAACCCACTAATTAGTAATGATAACATAACTCTAGAGATAGAAAAACTTTGAATACCATGACCAAATAAAAAGAGAAAAGAATAAAAACTTAGAAAAAAGACAGAGTAGAAAAGAAAAAAAAAACAAATAAAATATAAAACTAAAGGAGCAAAAGAATAAATTAAAAGATGAAATAAAAGAAAAATAAAACTTTAGGAAAAATAATAATAAACCAAACCAACAACAAAACAAGAGTGAGGAAGACAAAATCAAAGTCAAGGAAACTCAAAAAAGAAAACAAAGAAGGGAAAACAAGACAAAAACACAAGCACAAGAACCATTAGATAGAGATTGATTCTCAAGAATTGGAAACATGAAACCAAGATCTCCTTAGCTCCAAGACATCATTCCTATGAAGACATTTTGTTTTTTCTTCACTATTTCCATGGCATCCCTAACATATCTTTTGATTAGTGATCCACTCTCATAAGAATTTCCGAGGCCATCATTCCTATTAAGAAACTTTTTTTTTCCTTCACTATTTCCATGGCCTCTCTAACACATCTTTTGATAAGTGATCTAGGCTCACAATAATTTCCGAGACCATCATTCTTATTAAGACACTTTTTTTTTTCTTAACTATTTCCATGGTCTCCTAACACATCTTTTGATAAATGATCCATGCTCACAAGAATTTCCGCTTCTTCAATATAAATATGATGTTGTATGTTCTTTAATTCTAACTTGGAAAGACCTCTTAATCTCACCAATGTAGTTTACACCACTTACCAATAGTATGATATAAATCCTTTTTGTAACTTGAAATCCACAAAATCCTTAACCGATCCAAGGAAGCTTCTAACAATTCTAAGAAGTTGAAAAATGGTTTTGAAGTAGACCATAAAGTGTTGCTCCTCTATGTACAAGGCATTCAGAAAAGAAGACCACTAAATATACTCCAGTTGAAAATAAAATTTGGTCAAATTTAAGTGGTAAAGTTTTTATGGATTTATTAAATTTTGAGATTATAACAAATTGAAAGCTTTTAAATCGATTAAGAATTATCAAAAAAAACTTATATTAACTTTTAAATCGATTAAGAATTACAAAAAGAACTTATATTCAAAGTTTTTATGGATTTATTAAATTTTGAGATTGTAACAAATTGAAAGCTTTTAAATCGATTAAGAATTACCAAAAAACCCTTATAGACAAAGCTCCATAGTGTGAATCTTAAATCATATTTAAACTAAAAAAAACTTTAAATCATATTTAAACCATAAAAAGGTCGATTTTTTTAAAGCTGTAGGACGATTTTTTTTTTCCAGGAAGAAGATTCTTCTTTCAACTAGCTGTTATCCCACACCGATTCGTATCAGAAGATTGTTTGGACTACTAATTATCCCACATATATGTGAAATTCCATCATGTAGGTTAGATTATGACTAAAGTTTCCATATATAGTTAAACTCTATACAATGTAATATAAATGTAATATAATATATTTATTGTGAGTAGTTTCTCTAGTTATAGATTTTGTTGAATATATAATTAAATGCAGAATGTTTAAGAATATGTGTTTCTTTTTAAAAGGTTATAAATTTAAATCCAGGAGTAAAGTATGTATATCTTTTTAAATTTTACTAGTGAAATCGTTAGATAGAAAAAGTTTCATACACCAATTTGATATCTGACTTAACTGTGACCTTAAAAATATATTATTATTATTACAAAAATTTCAAAATATAATACGATACGATTATCCGTGACCATTGATGTGTAGGTGTGAGTATGGCCGTTTTGATAGCGCACCCCGCACACTCTGTAAATGGCAATGCACAGACGAATAGACTGCTCCTCATGCAGATAGACGTGAAAGATTCGTTCAGGCCAAAACCTGCATGTGGGAGAAAAGCCAAAACCTGCATGTGATCAGTAGCATGATAAGTGTGAACGTGCTATTAAGTCTGATGGTCGGTGCACTGTACTGAGTACTCTAATGGCAGGAGTGGAAGCATCGTCCATCAGCCTGCCAGCCATCCTCAGCGTGTGACAGGTCATAAGGAGAGCTGGCAATTTCTGTAACAGGGCAGGTTCAGCGGCTCCACTTGCAAGGCGCTGCAAGAGGAAGATGGGTTACAGGGTTCATAGCTATTCCCCTTAGCTTACCCAACCAACGTTTAGCTCCTGCTTTACCAAAACTTCTATTGTTTGCACTGATATTACCCTATTGTTTGCACTGATATTACCTACTTGTAGTCTCTCCAATTCCTGAAAAAGGAAGAAGCACACCTAACAAAAGCCTTGATGTTGAATGGATATTCCTTTTTTCAAAATTCATCTCGGAATTTTAATTTGAATAATCTCTCCACAATTTCCCTTCCCCGAGCTCAAATTTCTCTTTGTTATATCAAAGGTATTACTGGCCACATCTTTAAAATACTGGTTAAAAAGAATATTAAAACCTTCTTTAAACTTTACAAAACCTTTAAACAATTTTTTAGAACTGTCAAGGATAAATCTGATCTGATGCTTGACCAAGGTATCTACCAAATTCCCTGCTCCTGTGGAAAATCTTATATTGGTCAGATGGATCAATCCTTCAAAGCTTGTCTCAAAAAACACATGGTTGACACCTCCAATAACTGAATCTCCAAGTTTGTTGTTGAACACTCATGCAAATCTAAACATCTAATTTGCTTAGATAAAACCAAAATCCTAGCCTCTGATCCCATCACTCTTGTCCAATCATTCTAGAATGATTGGAAATTGACAAACTTCTCTCTATGTTTTTTCCCTCCTAGTCCCTTTAAGCTTTTAATTTCAAATTCTAACGTCTCTTAGTTATTTTAAAAAAATTAACATAACCCAATTTTATCATCTTCTCTTCCAACCTTTTTTTTTCAATCAATTAATATTTCATAACAATTTTTCTTTTTTGAGATTTGTAACTAATAATTTTTAATATTTTTAATATTGTAACTATTGACCAATTTATTTATTTTGTTTCACTCGTGTCTTCTCAACTTTTACCCTTTTTGGTTTTTCCTTCTAAATTTGTTAATAATTTAATATTTCAACTACTTTTTTCCAATTTATATATATTGTTTCACTTACCTTTTCAATTTTTTCATTTTTTCATTTACTTCCTCTCAACTTTCCAATCCCAAATCTCAAAATAGTTTATATCGAGAAATATCAACAACTATCATGACAAACTAAGAAAACCTACATCCTTAAATAGTTTATTGTTCCATAAACAAAAAGTCACATAGATCAATTTGATGTTTGTCTTAATCAATCTTAAAATTAAATTATTATTATTGTTATTATAATTATTATAAAGATTTGTAAAAAAAATATTATTTAATTAAATTTTACAAATTTTCAATATTAAAATTATAAATTTCTTCTAAAATTAAAATTAAAATTATATAATTTTGTTTATTTTTTTAAATGTAAATAATCAAAAATTTTAAATTTATTTTATAAAAATTCAATTTTGTTAAACCTTAAAAATAATTCATTTTATTTTTATTTAAATGGAAATTTTGTTGTATTGAGGAAAACAAATAGTTTTAGGTTATGTGAAAATTTTATTTTAGAATTCTAGTTTATCCCATTTATTAGGTAATGGAGTTTGGTTTGGATTTGAAATAAAATTGAATTTTTTTATAAAAGTTTCAAATTTATAATATAAAATTAAATATAATATTTTAGGTTTTTTATGGAAATTAAATATATATTTTCAAATTATAATTAAATATTTTAAATATAAAAAACTAAATCAAATAAAATATGTTTTTTTAGTTTTAATATCGATTTAATTATCATTTTAGATTTATTTTAATTTTAGATCCATTAAGTGGAGAGAGGGATTAAATTTATAGAGGTTAAAGGTTTTTACCTTGAGATTCTATGCTTGGATACCTCTAGATGCCCCATTGATTCATTCAAAGTGTGTGTGTGTGTGTGTGTGTGTTTTATTATTATTTTAATGCTTTACATTACATGAACATCTCCCCCATGTTGGGACGTTTTATATATATGATTAACGTCCACTATCACACCAATTGGTCTATACCTTAAGAAGGTAAGGGACTACTTCGATTTCTTTAAAATTGTATTTATGTGCTAAAGAGGCATTGAGAGAAACATTCCAAGATCACCATAGTTTTGATGACTTATGAGGTTAGGAAGGTTTGTAAGGTGGAAAATATCTTTAAATTGAGATCTAATTCGGGAATAAGAAGGGAAATCTAAGAGGAAGTGTTTTTCATCTTCAACCCTCTTAGTGTCACAAAGATGGAAGATTCATTATATAGCTCGTGAGAGTTTGTTCTTATTTTAACAATTTTTTTTTTTTCTTTGCACTTTTCAAAACCGAGAAATACTTTTGATATTCTAAATTTGGGCTAACCACCTCCTTATAATATCTTAGTTTCATTTTATCCTCTAATTCTTGATCACACCACATATTCTTCTTAAATTTAGAAGTGATAATATTCAAGATATTGTCGGTATTTTGCATGATGGCTTCTTCTTGTATTCCCCAATGATTTAGCCAATATTTGTCATCTTTATGCCATCCCTGCTTGAGTCGTTGGTGGTTTTGGCTAGAGTTTGAAGCAATTTTGGGGAGCATCTTGTTGTCCATGTTGTTTATATTTTTCTTGTAAGTTAGATACCTAATCATAGTAATGCTCTCGATGTGGCAAAGAGTTGCTTCTATGAGGAGGATATGATAAGGTGTATTTCCCTTAATTTTGAGATTACAAGATATACAATTCTTTTGGATCTATTCTTTCTTTCTCCAGAATTCTCTAGAGATACTGCAACCCCAAAATTCACATCCATATAAGATAACAAGAGTGACGATAGTGTGAAAGAGACATTTTTTTCTTATCCCAAATCCAAAGGTCCACTAATTTACAATTGTTTTCAAGCCCATAATAAGTTCTCCACCCTCCAATTATCCTTTTCTCAATGCTATAGTTCCAATTGAGCTTGTGGTGAATATCGATTCCAAGATATTTGTATGAATGCACTTCCTCCAAGCTATTGTTTTCATGTACAAAAGTATCATAAGTGATCTTTTTGGATTTAATAATCTTAACCTTTTTTTTGTTAATGTTCGCAGTCATGCCAATACTCGAGCAGAATTCCTTGAGGATTATAAGTTGCTTACCTAGTTCATAGGGACACTTCACCATAAGAACAATATCATCAACATAAAGACCATGGATGATGACTATACTAGCAAGAATCAGGCCAACACAACTTCCATTGTCCAAACAATCTTACAAATTATCAATATAGATGTCGAAAAGGGTAGCGAATAGGGGACAACTTTGCTTGACTCCTATATTATAGTTATTTTCTTCTGACCAATCCTTTGTGTTCCTAAAATTGTCAATAACTTTCTCATATAGCCTTACTGCAATAACTCTTAAATCAAAAGTGACTTCGAGCTATGATAACCTATTCCAAAGCTTAGTCCTGGGAACAATATCAAAAGATTTTCTAAAATCAATGAAACAACAAAGGAAATCAGTTTTATCATTACAACACTCCTCTGCAATGATCCTAAAAGTAACAAGGTGGTATACAGTTGAATGGTAGCCTATAAACCCAGCATGGTCTTTAGTTTTTTTTCATTTCTTTCTAGCCATGTATTGATCTTCTTTTCTAAAATACTTCCATATAACTTAACTAGAATAGGGATAATCATAATGGTCCTATAATTAGAGAGATTGCTTTTATCACAACTTGTAAAAATAAGTACAATAAGACTTTGAATCAAGATGTAATATTAATACTATTTTTAATATTATAAAATTAAAATTAATCATTAATTATTATATTTTTTATTTCCTTATAATAATTTTTAAAGTATATTTTTTATAATAATATAAAATAATATAATTTTTTATCAATCTTTTATAATTGTGTGTTTGTTTTTATATGAAATTATATGTCTTTTTTTAATTAACTTCCTCTTTCTTTTTCCCACTCAAAGTTGGGTAACATTAAATATTTGTATATATGTTATAATGATATTTAATATCGATTTACTTGAAATACATATATATGTGTGTGAGTGTTGTTTAAATGTTCTAGGTTTTGGTGATTTTTAAATTGTATTTTTTAATGCATAAATGGATTCAACATGTTGAAAAATATGGGCACTCAAATTGTATAGATGCCACTCAAATATGTAGATCCAACAATTTCTCTTCGGATTTTAGGTAAAATTTAACAGAAAATATATCCGAAAAAGTACCAAAACACAGAAAGTTTAGAGTATTTCCTCCTAAGAGATTACAAGTTCAAATCCTGAGGGGGGTAAGGTATGTACACCTCCGTAGACTTTACCAGTCAAATTGTTTGACGGAGGGGGTCCCTTGTCCCATAAATAAGGGGGTCTTGTACACCAATTTGGTGTTTTTCTTTGTTGTGACCTTAAAAATAAATTATTATTATTATTATTATTATATATTTTATTTATAACTTTTTAACAGTATTTGTGGTGAAACTAATTTATTTATTTATATATGTATGTAAGAAAGATAAATATAGTGGTAATGTTGGTTGCTAAATAATTAGTTGCAATAACAAGTGGCAACTAATAAAACTTAATTAAATTTGAATTTCAAGCAATTGTATTATTTTTTTTCAAGAAAACTTCACGGGATCCCTCTTTTTAATTTGTTGTACTTTGTGGTTCACCATATAATTTTTTGTCAATGTCTCCCCATATCTTTCTCTGCTCTGGTTCTCATCCCCACCCTCATATAAAAGAGGAGAAGGCTTAGTTCCCAACACATTGTTGCACTTTATATCCCTACTCATGTTATAGAATCGTTTCTTGAGGTAAGAGCCATTATCAATGTGTTGAACCAATAAAAGGACCTTAGATATGGTGTCTTCTAACATGCATAGAACGTTTTGTTCAACCGAAATCAAATTCACTAGCATTTGAAGCATCTATTTGTGATTTTGGGTGTTTTCATGATTGAGAAGCAAGATGCCTTTGGAAAATGGAATTCACTAGTTTGTTGATTCATTCTATAGAGAAATGGGAGAGTAGACATTATTTCCACAAATAAAAAAACTTTATTGAGTGTTCTTGTACACTGTTCAACAAATAATTGTGAACTTATAGATATATCAAAATTTTCCTCAAGATATAAACACTAAGAATGTAAGTTTCCACAATTAGTCATAATATTAGAGAATATTTATGGATAAAATTGTGCATTCTTAGTGTTTAAATCAAAACCATGCACATAGTTTTATTTAGAAATATTTCATATCAATATAAACACGATCTTAGAAAAATAACAAATTGTTGAGAGAATATCTCAAACACACTACAAAGTAGGTGCCAACTAGTTAGAGAGAATCTCTCGTATCCAACTAGATCCAACAACATCCTAAAACATAAAAATAAACTCATTATGTAGAGACAAACTCTTTCTCTTAATGATTGATAATAATAACAAATATAACCACACATAAGACAAATACAAGTTAATATTCCACAAATAAAAGTGGGGAAATCGACATTAATCATAAAAAAAACTTGCACAAAAAATATTCCAAAGAATTTTAATCTTAATAGGATTATCCAAAGGATCTTATTAAATACCCAAGTCTTCAAGAGAATTAAATTTTACCATATCTTACAAGGACAAACAAGATTGTTGATGAGAAATCAAATAAGAGGGCCAAGTCGCCAAAAATGATTGTGATTTAAATGGGGGGATTGTTACCTTATCTCCCCCGTTATGTGTATGATTATAATAAAGAGTGCATCTCATCCAAAAAAATGGAAATCCATGCAAAGTCGTCAACATATCAAGTTATTGCAATGGAATCACCCACATACATCCTTGTTTAAGTTTATGGAAAGAATAATTATGGTATGATGGTAGTGGACATGGATTCATGTGGCTTAATATGCTTTGTAAATAATATATGGAGTGCATTATTTTTTGTTACTCTAAACAATGATTCTTTCCTTAAGAGTGAGCAATGAGGGTGTGTGTATTTAACTAGAAATTGGACCTTGATTTGGACCATTTATCTATTCTAATCCTTGGCATTGCTTCATATTATGGGTTCTTCAAGTGGTAGGTGCATGTCACTTAGGTTAAAGTTGAGACTAGACTTGAAGTTCTAGGTTGTGGTCCATGGGGGATTCACCTTGTTGACCAATATATTATCATATTCATTCATAAAGGGGGTTTTTTAATTATGAAAAATAAAGTTAAGATATTGTAGGTATTGGGGGGGATGTGGGGTATAGAGGGGTTTATATGTATTGGGTGGGATCAAAAGGGGTCTCTAGTAAAAAAAAGGATTTATTTTATTGGAAATATGTATTGAGAGGGGGGTTCAACACAAGGATTTTTCGAGGTATTTATAAATATCTAGTGAAATTAGGGGTATTCTTTAATATCCCATGAACGAAGGTGTTATGCCACAAGTTCACTAAGTTAAGACTCTGTGTTGTGGCCCTATCTACAACTAGAAGAAGTTGGATAGGTTATCAAGTGTTACTTATCCCAAGAAAATGGAACCAAAGATGGCTACAATGGAGACATTAAATTTTCCTTGATTATGGTCAGTGTTGACACTCGACGGTTGAAGGATCTCCCATCAAATCCCTACATGGCAAGTCAACCTTCCATCTCTCACTAGTTCGTAGTAAATGTGAAGCAAGATCAATAAGGAAAGATTTGATCCCCTTTCACACTTGAAGTTGGCAATGTTAATACTACATACCAAGTATTTAAGACTTTGTCCATCCTGGGTTTAATGTAACATCATCTGGATTCTTCTCCCGACTCTCATACTCACAATAAATTAAAGTGGCAAGCACAAAGATTATTGGGGTTCACTACCCTATGGAATTTGGAAATGAAAAGATCTAGAGGTCGTCCAGGATAGAAGGTTCAAGCCTAGAGAATGGATGTGGCATGAACCTAGGAGACTTGACATGGCATAAGGGATGGGGTTTATAATTGGAACTGCAATTCAATTCTGAAGGGTAATTCGATCATATCCCATCGCTCCTATGTTTCTATGTTTATTATCTAGTCTTCAATATCCCATACAACTTTGGGTCTACTCTACATCTCGCGGTTCAATCCTATCTCTCCAACACACAATCATGGAAAGGGGGGGACATAGTGATCCAAAATAAATCCATACTAAAGAATGGGTAAGACACAAAACTTGCAAGAAAACATGACAATTAATCAAGGTCATGTAAGCTATGTAAATCAATGCACATGAAAAAATGAATAAGACAAATGAGGATGTGAGAGGAACATTTAAAATAATTAATTAAATGACAAAGGAAAAAAGCAAAGAAATCTAAGGAATGGGAAGTGAAGAGTCATGGTTGTTGGCCTTCCCTTATCCCCTGGCTCTCCCTATTTCTTCACTCTCACTCATACTGAAAGGGATTTTTTTTTGGTCGATGAGTGGAGAGAATTGTAAATCTATAGACTTGCAGAAGAAGAATAGATGGAGCACCATTCGACTAGTTTTCCCAAGTTGGGTTCCAGGGTAAAAAAAAACCCATGTCCCATTAAATTGTGTTTCCTTATGTGTTGTGGTTAAATTAGCCATTATGTTTTTAATGTAGCTTGTTGGTTAATTATAATAGCTTCTCTCTATTACAAATTTTACAAATTTACAAATTTACAAATTTACAAATTTATAAATTTACAAATTTTACAAATTTACAAATTTTACAAATTTACAAATTTTACAAATTTTACAAATTTACAAATTTTACAAATTTTACAAATTTACAATAGCTTGTTGTGGTTAAATTTTACAAATTTTCAATATTAAAATTATAAATTTCTTATAAAATTAAAATTAAAATTATATAATTGTGTTTATTTTTTTAAATGTAAATAATTAAAAAAATTAAATTTATTTTATAAAAATTGAATTTTGTTAAACCTTAAAAATAATTCATCTTTCAACTTTGTAAAGTAATAATATTTTTCTAAAAATTTAATTTTCTAAATATTTATTTTTATTTAAATGGAAATTTTATTGTATTGAGGAAAACAAATAGTTTTAGGTTATTTGAAAATTTTATTTTAGAATTCTAATTTATCCCATTTATTAGGTAATGGAGTTTGGGTTGGATTTGAAATAAAATTGAATTTTTTTATAAAAGTTTCAAATTTGTAATATAAAATTAAATATAATATTTTAGGTCTTTTTATGGAAATTAAATATATATTTTAAAATTATAATTAAATATTTTAAATATAAAAAACTAAATCAAATAAAATATGTTTTTCTATTTTTAATATCGATTTAATTATCATTTTAGATTTATTTTAATTTTGGATCCATTAAGTGGAGAGAGGGATCAAATTTATAGAGGTTAAAGGTTTTCACCTTGAGATTCGATACTTGGATGTCTCTAGATGCCCATTGATTCATTCAAAGTGTATATATATATATATATATATATATATATATATATATAATTATTTTAATGCTTTACATTACATGAACATCTCCCCCATGTTGGGATGCTTTATATATATGATTAACGTCCACTATCACACCAATTGGTCTATACCTTAAGAAAGTAAGGGACTACTTCGATTTCTTTAAAATTGTATTTATGTGATAAAGAGGCATTGAGAGAAACATTCCAAGATCACCATAGTTTTGATGACTTATGAGGTTAGGAAGGTTTGTAAGGTGGAAAATATTTTTAAATTGGGATCTAATTCGAGAATAAGAAGGGAAATCTAAGAGGAAGTGTTTTTCATCTTCAACCCTCTTAGTGTCACAAAGATGGAAGATTCACTATATAGCTCGTGAGAGTTTGTTCTTATTTTAGCAATGTTGATTTTTTTCTTTGCACTTTTCAAAACCGAGAGATACTTTTGATATTCTAAATTTGGGCTAACCACCTCCTTATAGTATCTTAGTTTCCTTTTATCCTCTAATTCTTGATCACACCACATATTCTTCTTAAATTTAGAAGTGATAATATTCGAGATATTGTCAGTATTTTGCATGATGGCTTCTTCTTGTATTCCCCAATGATTTAGCCAATCTTTGTCGTCTTTATGCCATCCCTGCTTGAATCGTTGGTGGTTTTGGCTAGAGTTTGAAGCAATTTTGGGGAGCATCTTGTTGTCCATGTTGTTTATATTTTTCTTGTAAGTTAGATACCTAATCATAACTGTAATGCTCTCGATGTGGCAAAGAGTTGCTTCTATGAGGAGGATATGATAAGGTGTATTTCCCTTAATTTTGAGATTACAAGATATACAATTCTTTTGGATCTATTCTTTCTTTCTCCAGAATTCTTTAGAGATACTGCAACCCCAAAATTCACATCCATATAAGATAACAAGAGTGACGATAGTGTGAAAGAGACATTTTTTCTTATCCCAAATCCAAAGGTCCACTAATTTACAATTGTTTTCAAGCCCATAATAAGTTTGCCACCCTCCATTTATCCTTTTCTCAATGCTATAGTTCCAATTGAGCTTGTAGTGAATATCGATTCCAAGATATTTGTATGAATGCACTTCCTCCAAGCTATTGTTTTCATGTACAAAAGTATCATAAGTGATCTTTTTGGATTTAATTATCTTAACCTTTTTTTTGTTAATGTTCACAGTCATGCCGATACTAGAGCAGAATTCCTTGAGGATTATAAGTTGCTTACCTAGTTCATAGGGACACTTCGCCATAAGAACAATATCATCAACATAAAGACCATGGATGATGACTATACTAGCGAGAATCAAGCCAACACAACTTCCATTGTCCAAACAATCTTACAAATTATCAATATAGATGTCGAAAAGGGTAGTGAATAGGGGACAACTTTGCTTGACTCCTATATTATAGTTATTTTCTTCTGACCAACCCTTTGTGTTCCTAAAATTGACAATAACTTTCTCATATAGCCTTACTGCAATAACTCTTAAATCGAAAGCGGCTTCAAGCTCTGATAACCTATTTCAAAGCTTAGTCCTCGGAACAATATCAAAAGATTTTCTAAAATCAACGAAACAACAAAGGAAATCAGTTTTATCATTACAACACTCCTCTGCAATGATCCTAAAAGTAACAAGGTGATATACAGTTGAATGGTAGCCTATAAACCCAGCATGGTCTTTAGTTTTTTTTCATTTCTTTCTAGCCATGTATTGATCTTCTTTTCTAAATACTTACATATAACTTAACTAGAAGAGGGATAATCATAATGGTCCTATAATTAGAGGGATTTCTTTTATCATGACTTGTAAAAATAAGTACAATGAGACTTTGAATCCAAGATGTAATATTAATACTATTTTTAATATTATAAAATTAAAATTAATCATTAATTATTATTTTTTTATTTCCTAATAATAATTTTTTAAATATATTTTTTATAATAATATAAAATAATATAATTTTTTATCAATCTTTTATAATTGTGTGTTAGTTTTTATATGAAATTGTATGTCATTTTTTTAATTAACTTCATCTTTCTTTCTTTCACACTCAAAGTTGGGGAACATTAAATATTTGTATATATGTTATAATGATATTCAATATCGATTTATTTGAAATGCATATATATGTGTGTGAGTGTTGTTTAAATGTTATAGGTTTTGGTCATTTTTGTCTGAATCTAATGATACAAATTTGTACAAAATCACATTTTTGAATGCATAAATGGATTCAACATGTTGAAAAACCTCTGGGGCACTCATATTGTATAGATGTCACTCAAATATGTAGATCCAACAATTTCTCTTCGGATTTTAGGCAAAATATATCCGAAAAAAGACCAAAACACGGAAAGTTTAGAGTATTTCCTCCTAAGAGGTTACAAGTTCAAATCCAGAGGGGGGTAAGGTATGTACACCTCCGTAGACTTTACCAGTCAAATCGTTGGATGGAGGGGATCCCTTGTCCCACAAATAAGGGGGTCTTGTACACCAATTTGGTGTTTTTCTTTGTCGTGACCTTAAAAATAAATAATAATAATAATAATTATTATTATTATTATTATTATTATATACTTCATTTATAACTTTTTAATAGTATTTGTGGTGAAACTAATTTATTTATTTATGTATGTATCTATGTTTATGTATGTATGTAAGAAAGATAAATATAGTGGTATTGTTGGTTGCTAAATAATTAGTTGCAATAACAAGTGGCAACTAATAAAACTTAATTAAATTTGAATCTCAAGCAATTGTATTATTTGTTTTTCAAGAAAACTTCATGGGATCCCTCTTTTTAATGTGTTGCACTTTGTGGTTCACCATATAATTTTTTGTTAATGTCTCCCCATATCTTTCCCCGCTCTCGTTCTCATCCCCACCCTCATATAAAAGAGGAGAAGTCTTAGTTCCCAACACATTGTTGCACTTTATAACCCTACTCATGTTATAGAATCGTTTCTTGAGGTAAGAGTCATTATCAATGTGTTGAACCAATAAAAGGACCTTAGATATGGTGGCTTCTAACATGCATATAACATTTTGTTCAACCCAAATCAAATTCACTAGCATTTGAAGCATCTATTTGTGATTTTGGGTGTTTTCATGATTGAGAAGCAAGATGCCTTTGGAAAATGGAATTCACCAGTTTGTTGATTCATTCTGTAGAGAAATAGGAGAGTAGACATTATTTCCACAAATAAAAAAACTATATTGAGTGTTCTTGTACGCTATTCAACAAATAATTGTGAACTTATAGATACATCAAAATTTTCCTCAAGATATAAACACTAAGAATGTAAGTTTCCACAATTAGTCATAATGTTAGAGAATATTTATGGATAAAATTGTGCATTCTTAGTGTTTAAATCAAAACCATGCACACAATTTTATTTAGAAATATTCCTTAACAATATAAACACGATCTTAGAAAAATAACAAATTGTTGAGAGAATATCTCAACTACACTCCAAAGTAGGTGCCAACTAGTTGGAGAGAATGTCTCATATCCAACTAGATCCAACAACATCCTAAAACATAGAAATAGACTCATTATGTAGAGACAAACTCTTTCTCTTAATGATTGATAATAATAATAACGAATATAACCACACATAAGACAAGTAAAAGTTAATATTCACAAACAAAAGTGGGGTAATCGACATTAATCATAAAAGACTTGCACCAAAAAAATATTCCAAAGAACTTTAATCTTAGTAGGATTATCCAAAGGATCTTATTAAATACCCAAGTCTTCAAGAGAATTAAATTTTACCATATCTTATAAGGACAAACAAGATTGTTGATGAGAAATCAAATAAGAGGGCCAAGTCGCCAAAAATGATTTGTGATTTAAATGGGGGGATTGTTACCTTATCTCCCCTGTTATGTGTGATTATAATGAAGAGTGCATCTCATCCAAAAAAATGGAAATCCATGCAAAGCCGTTAACATATCAAGTTATTGCAATGGAATCACCCACATACATCCTTGATTAAGTTTATGGAAAGAATAATTATGGTATGATGGTAGTGAACATGGATTCATGTAGCGTAATATGCTTTGCAAATAATATATGGAGTGCATTATTTTTTGTTACTCCAAACAATGATTCTTTCCTCAAGAGTGAGCAATGAGGGTGTGTGTATTTGACTAGAAATTGGACCTTGACTTGGACCATTTATCTATTCTCTAGAAATCCTTGGCATTGCTTCATATCATGGGTTCTTCAAGTGGTAGGTGCATGTCACTTAGGTTAAAGTTGAGATTAGACTTGAAGTTTTAGGTCGTGGCCCATGGAGGATTCACTTTGTTGACCAATATATTATCATGTTCATTCATAAAGGGGGTTTTTAAATTATGAAAAATAAAGTCAAGATATTGTAGGCATTGGGGGGGATGTGGGGTATAGAGGGGTTTATATGTATTGGGCGGGATCAAAAGGGGTCTCTAGAAAAAAAAATTGTTTATTTTATTGGAAATATGTATTGAGAGGAGGGTTCAACACAAGGAGTTTTGGAGGTATTTATAAATATCTAATGAAATTAGGGGTATTCTTTAATATCCCATGAACGAAGGTGTTATGTCACAAGTTCACTAAGTGAATGTTGGGTATGTGTTATATTCTTTGCATGAGTATCAGTGTCTAAGCATCTGCACCGGGTGCGTAGGGGGGTTAGAGGGGGGGCCGTTAGCCCCCTCCTCGGGGGGTGTAGGGGGGCGGAGCCCCCCGCGCGGGGGTTCGGGGGCAGTGCCCCCGAAATATTTTTTTTCGGGACGACATATTTCCGGGACCACATGATATTTAGGTGGTTTTTTCGGCACATGGTTTTTTGCCGATGGTTTTCTATTTCCGG
>ML778397.1:1166133-1186028 GCA_009831015.1 Picea engelmannii
ACTGAAGGTGGCTTCTGTCCATATACCGCTTCAAAAGGAGTCATGCGTGTAGTTGTATGGTATGAAGTGTTGTACCACCATTCAGCTAGGGGTAACCATTGAGCCCACTGATTTTTCTTTTCTGAGGCAAAACACCTCAAATACGTTTCCAAACACTTGTTGACAACTTTCGTTTGGCCATCAGTCTTGGGATGATAAGTTGTGCTAAGATGCAATTATGTGCCTTGTATCTTGAACAGTTCTTGCCAAAAATTGCTTATGAAAGTTGGGTCGCGATCAGAAACAATAGAGTGTGGCATGCCATGAAGCTTGAAGACCTAATCCATGAAGATTTGAGCCACCGTGGATGTTGTAAATGGGTGTTGAAGGATGCAAAAATGAGCATACTTGGAAAGGCGATCAACAACCATCATGATGACGGATTTATTTCCCGATTTGGGTAAGCTGGTAATAAAATACATAGAGATATCCTTCCAAATAACAGGTGGAATCGACAGTAGTTGTAGTGTGCCCGATGATTTGACTGTTTCTCCCTTGTTGGGTTGACACAGGTCACATTCAACTACAAAATTACGAATGTCCTGCTTGATACCATCCCAGAAAAAAGAACGTTTGACCCTGTCATAGGTTTTGGTGAACCCGGAGTGCCCTGCTGTGGGTGTAGCATGAAGCTCAGAAAGTACCGTGGATTTAATATTTAATTGTTTACTTAAATACAAATGGCCTTTGTATTGAAGTTCCTCATGGAGCCAAGAGTACCTTGGGGAAGCTGGAGCACTGGACTGCAATTGCTGGATCAACTACGAACTTTTGGGGTCTTGTAGCCATTCCTGGCGAACGGCTTGGAGCCACTCTGGTACAATGAATGAAATAGAAAAAAAGGGATCCTTCATCTTCATATTTTCAGGAAAGTGCCTCTGCAACCACATTGTCTTTGCCTTTCTTATAAATGATCTCATAATCATATCTAAAGAGTTTAGTCACCCATTTTTGTTGTTCTGGAGAGGAAATGCGTTGTTCCAAAAAATACTTGAGGCTTTCATGGTTTGTCTTAATTTGGAACCATTGCCCCAATAGATAAGGACACCACAGATCCACGACATGCAGAATAGCCAACATTTCCTTTTCATAGATGGATTTGCCCAGATTTCTTTTAGATAGTTGTTTGCTGGTAAAATCCTTTAGTTGCTTGCTGGTAAAAGCCAAAGGTTGACCCTCTTGCATAAGGACAACACCAATTCCTTTCCCTGAGGCATCACATTCCAACACAAAGGTCTTTGTGAAATTGGGAAGGGCATGGACTGGAGTGGTGCACATGGCCATCTTCAAGGTTTGAAAATCTTGAGCAGCGGCTGGAGTCTAAGTGAAAGAGCTCTTTTTTAGGAGAGCAGTGAGAGGTGTTTCAATCTTCCCATAATTCTTAACAAACTTGCGATAATACCATGTTAAGCCTAGAAATCTACACAAGCTCTTAAGAGTCTTTGGGTGAAGCCAGTCTTGCATAGCTTCAATCTTTTTAGGATCCACCCTGACGCCATCTTTTCCAACCAGATGACCCAAGTATTCTACTTCTGAGGCGCCAAAAGCACATTTAGACTGTTTCAGGAAAAGTTAGTGCTGAGAGAGTAGATGGAGAACTCGATCCACATGAGCAAGATGGTTTGTCTAGGTTTTTCTATAGATGAGGATATCATCAAAGAAAACTAAGACAAAATGGCAAAGAAAAGGATGGAAGACATGATTCATGAGGCTTTGAAAGGTGGATGGGGCATTACACAAGCCAAAGGGCATGACCAAAAACTCATAGTGGCCCTCATGAGTTCTAAAGGCAGTCTTGGGAATATCTTCCTCTTTCATGCGTATCTGGTGGTAGCCCAAACGAAGATCCAGTTTAGTGAAGAATTATGCGCCACTCAATTCATCCAGGAGGTCATCAATGACAGGAATGGGGAATTTGTCTTTGATGGTAAGTTTGTGGAGGGCACGAAAGTCAGGACACATTCACCAAAAACCTTCTTTCTTTAGGACCGTGACCACAGGAGACGAATAGGGGCTCGTACTAAGGCGGATAACGCCTGCATTAAGGAGTTTTTGGACCATTTTCTCAATTTTATTTTTTTGGGAAAAGGGGTGACGATACAGACGGATATTGGGAGGAAGGCTTCCTGGTACAAGGGGAATGGAATGATCATGAACACCACGAGAAGGAGGGAGGCCTTGGGGAGTGGAAAAGACCAATTGATGTTTAGAAAGGATGGCCTGGAGGTCTTGCAGTACGGAAGGTGTCTCTATTGCTTGTATCGCATGGAGTTGGGCAATAACACCAGAATGACCCTTTTTGAGCAGCTTTTCCATGTGATGGGAACTAATGATCTCAGGTGAACCTACGGTGATGCCTTGGAACTTATATTGGTGACCCTCTTGGTCAAATTGCATGGTTAAGTCTTTAAAATCCATGAGAATGGGACCCAAAGTCCTTAGCCAGTCTGCACCCAGCACAATGTCACAACCTCCCATGTTGATAGCAAACATATGGGATTTCAGGTGCTAGTCACCAATTTGGAGACGCACATTTTCACAACGCCCTCCACATTTCATGGAACCACCATTGGCAATCATGATTTGGAAATTTTTTACGACGTGGATGTAGCAATGAGTTTCTTGGGCAATGCGACGATGAATAAAATTATGGGTGATGCCACTATCAACCAGAATGATGACCTTCTGATGCTTGATGTAACCGATTAGCTTGAGGGTTTGGGGAGCAGAGAAGCCAGTGAGAGCATTGAGGGAAATGATTGGTTCTACTTCGGGAGGATCTGAGGGAGGGGTTATGTTAGTGGATTCAGATGATTCAGAAATAGAGGGAGTTTCTTCATCTTCTTCCGAAATCTCCTCGGAGATGGCCATAAAAAGATTTTGTTCTTTACACTTGTGGCCCAGGAAATATTTGTCATCACAGTTATAACAAAGGCCTTTGAGTTGGCGTTCAGCCATTTTAGCCCGGGTCAATTTTTGGATATTTAGTGGAGCAGAGGGAGTAGTGGGATTTACTGGTTTAGAGCGAGGGATGAAGGAGGGTTTTCAGTTTTGAGAAGATACAACCTGTTGTGCTTCTTTAGCTCTTTTGGTAGCCTCCACCCAACTCTCAGGCCGAGCCATGAGGACATGGGCCCAAATTTCATCCTTGAGGCCACTAATAAAACACTCTCGAAAAAAGGCACCAGACATGCCCTCTGTTCTAAAAGCCAGGCGCTCAAAGGCAGCTATAAATTCTTCCATTGTTCCTAATTGTTTCAGCTTTTTCAAACGGCCCAAATGGTTGGTGTCAGTGTCAAAGAATTCATAAAGCTCTGCCACAAATTGTGTCCAGGCAATATACCCTTGACGAGAATTTTTTCTCCATTGCCACCATTGCCAACGTTCTTGATATAGATGGAGAACACCATACCGGAGTTTGGACAAGTCATTTGTAATACTGTATAAAGAGAAGTAATGTTCCATTTGGGTTACCCAACCGGTGGGGTCCGAGCCATCAAATTTGGTCACATCCACCCGTGGAAGGCGTAGGTCACGTTGAAAGTGATGGTTCTGCAAGGTATGGGAATGAGAGGAATCGTCACCTTCAGTATGTGGGGGTGAGGAAGAGGAAGGGTTATCTGTAGGGATATGCATTTTGGTGCAAAGTGCCAAAAAGACTGATTCAAGCTGGGTGGTGAGGTCTTGTTTGATTTCGCCCATTGAGCATTGCATGGTTGTATTGATGGTGGTGACATTGGCACTGAGTTGTTTCACTTCTTGTTGAGTCTCAATGAGACCAGACTGCAAGGTGTTGAAGCGATATTCCAAGTCTTGGCTACGAGTATGGGCCATAAGGATGGGGGAACTGAAAAGGGGCGGGCGGGGTAAATTTTTTTTTCTGAAAAAATGATATGAATGAATGTGATAAGGGCGAAGAGATAAATCCAATGGAATAGGGATGAAATAATGGTAAAACGTCCGGTCTGAAGAACACTGCAGAGAGGAAATGCCCAAATGCTTAACTAGAAAGAAATGTGTATTTACTTGGCAACCCGAACACAGTTGCCCAGCAATAGATCTTGTCTGTTTTAATTTGTTTATGTTTTTGTCCCCAAGGGTTAGGTATTCAAGGGTTCTACAAACAAGGGTTTGCCCTGTGCTATAACTCTCTAATATACGTGTGGGGTCCAACAGTAGTACTCAGCCCAATATCTCAGGGCACTAACTAAGGAGGATAGATCGTACCCTTATCCGTACTACCCGACTACCCAGGTACTAGAGAGTATCTTCCCGAGTGCTATTCTCGGTGACACTATAGAAATCAAGCAGCCAATCGGTTTATCTAAAGAGGGCTTCAGGTAGTCTAGGCAGATCTGTACACAGGTGATGTCTGATGCGCTACCACTCGAAGGGGTACCAACAAGGGTTACAAGGGTGGCCAACAGATGTGCACTTAAGTACCACTTGTATTTCCTGCATGTATGAATCCCTCAACCGCGGGTTTATGCGCGTAACGACAGATCTCTGTGGCTTAAAGATGTCGGAATATGTCTCTACCCTGAAAAAAATTTAACGCACACTTTATGCCGAGGAAAGTGCTCTGATACCACTTGTAATATACCAGATATAAAATGTATGCAGAACAGAAATAAAATGCTAGTAATGGCAGAATATCAGCAATATAACCAGAACATTCACCACAATAACACTGAAATGATATAAGAATAACAACAGAAATAACACTTTGAATCTGAAAGCAATGTTCACGGGCCTCTTCGAGGGGGTAGCCTCCAGTTGAGCAGAGATCTATTACAATAATATCCAAGCTAGGGTTCTCATACCCTCAACTCCTATTTATACTAAAAAGAAGCATCTAGAGGAAGATCCTTCTAGAAGCAGAAGCTTCTATTAGGTCTTCTTACATCCGCCTTATTCTATTTTATTGAAAGTCCTTATTAATATTGACCTTTATTACATTTGAATATATTGTTCTACCTATGTGTGGGTTAGGACCCTAACATATTACCTTTGTTTTCTTAGTGTTCTCACTCACACCCATACTAGAGAAGAAGTCCATGAGGATTCTTAGTTTCTTGTTGAACTCATATGAAATCCTCTCCATAAGAAAAATAACATTGACGTAAAGAAAAAGAGTGATGACTGTACTAGTGAGAGTCAAACCAACACAATCTGTATCTTCCAAACAATCTTCTAACTTGTCAATGTATATGTCAAAAAGGGTAGGAGATAGGGGACAACCTTGCTTGACTCCTATATTGGAGTTAATTTCTTCCGACTAGCCCTCAATGTTCCTAAACTTGGCAATAATTCTCTCATACAACCTTACAACGACAACTCTCAACTCAAAAGGTATTGTTATCTCTTCTAACCTATTCCAAAGGTTAGTCTAGGGCCTATGTCAAAATATTTTCTAAAGTCAACAAAAAAATAAAGGAGATTGGTTTTATTATTCTGAAAATCTCCTGCAATGATCCTAAGAATAGCAAGGTGGTCCACAACAAAATAATAGCCTTTAAATATGGCTTGGTCTTTAGCTCTTTTTCCATGGATTTCTAGCCATATGTTGATATTCTTTTCCAAAATACTTCCATATAGCTTAGATAAAATCAGGATAATCATAATGGTCCTATAATTAAAGGGATTTATTTAATCCCCACTTTTAAATTTAGGTACAATGAAGCTTTGAGTCCAAGGTTTAGGGAATCCCTTCTTGACTACTAAATTGAAGATCTTGTGTATGCGAGGGATGAGGATAGGCCCTCCAATTTTTAACATTTTAACTTAGTGGCCTTTAATGTCCTTAGATCTCCCTTTTGTGGGTCACTTAACCCCAAACTTTATGTCTTATATAGAAACTTCATCCTCTGCAGAAACGTTCGGAATGTTATCCATGACACTATAGGATTCATAATTATTTTTAAGGTAGGAAGTCTAGTCCCTCAAGGGAATCATATTATTTCTTTAGTTTACAAATCAGAATTTGCCTCCAAAATTTCTTAAGATGTAACTTAGATAGGTGCAAAAGCTTCTCTTGCTTTCTATTTATGTAGTGCATTTCTTTTTTCTTTTAATTGGAGCTTTGTATATGTTTATCTTATCAAATTTTAAGGACTCATTAGAAGCATCTCTAATATATTTAAATGGTTTATAGTTAATATATTTATATTTAATATGTTTAGTTTATCCCTCTCCAATATATTTAAATGGTTTTTGATATTTTAACATATTTATTAGTTTTTACCAATCACAAGTTATTTATGTCAAGAAACTATAAACCATTCACTAAAAATACATACATAATTGAAATTATAACTTTCAATAAAATAAATAACATAATTATAACTATAAGTAAGATTAATTTTTATATAGGTAAGAGTAAGAAATTAAAACAAAAAATTTAAATATAATTAAAAACAATAACTTAATATAAAAAATAAAACAATATAATAATAATAATAATAATCTAATTTTAAGATCAGGGAGATATGCATACCCTACCTCCTTTGGATTTGAACTTATAATATTTTAAGAAGAAACACATATTCTTAACCATATTAAAGTTTTGTGATATTAAAATATTTAAACATAATATTGAATTCATTGAAATTTACATCATAATTGAGTTCATCATCAAGATCATCCCTCAATCTGAAAATCAAAATGATCTTCATGATGATGTAGTCAATCTGAAAATCGAGATGATCTTCATGATGATGTAGTAGAAACGTTGATTTTCCAAAATTATGCAACTTTCCAATAATTTTTGCAATATTTCACCTTTGATGAACTCTCTAATCTCCATGTTTAGACATCATATCCAAGTAAAAAACAAAGTCCATAAATGTTTAGACATCATATACAAGTAAAAAAACAAAGTCCACAAATGAAAATTTTAATTTGAAAAAAAAAAATAATAATAAATTGCATAAACAAAATATTAAAATAAATCAGATTTTTTTCTCTATAAAGTGGACCTAATGGTTAAGAACATGTGTTTCTTCTTAAGAAGTCATATGTTCAAACCCAGAGGGAGAGGTCACATGTTCAAATCCAAAACGGATAGAGTATTATTATTATATAAAGTTGTTATTCTCTATATTCAATATATAAATTTGATTTTAAGTAAACAATAATGATAACTATATCATTTTCATAAAAAAAAATAAAAAAAAAATACATATCATATTTAGACATAATATTAAAACATAATATTAAAGTCTATAATCATAATTGAGTCCATCATCAATGCCATCACTCAATATCCATGTTTAAACATCATATCCAAGTAAAAAACAAAGTCCAGAAATGTTTAGACATCATATACAAGTAAAAAACAAAGTCCAGAAATGAAAATTTGAATTTGAATTTTTTGTTTTTAATAAATTGCATAAACAAAATATTAAAATAAATCAAATTTTTTTTCTATCCTTTAGATATTGTTGATTTCAAGTAAATAGTAATGATAACTATATCATTCTCATACAAATATATTTTTGAAAATACATATCATATTCATCATTAAACAAAAAAATAAAAAAATAAAGTTGATTTCAAGTAAATAGTAATGATAACTATATCATTCTCATACAAATATATTTTTGAAAATACATATCATATTCATCATTAATTAAAAAAAAAAAAAAAAAAGGAAAATACCAAACTCCAATTGTGACCTTAAAAAATTTGCAGGCACTTAACATATCAACAAAAAATAACATTTTTTTAATTTTTTTGAAATACCAAACTCCCATAGCACATTGAAAAAACCTTAAAAAAATTGCAGGCACTTAACATATCAACAAAAAATAATAATTTTTTAATTTTTTTGAAATACCAAACTCCCATTGCACATTTAAACTTAATCTGTATTTTATAATACTATTTAAAAAAAGTTGAAACAACTACAACATATATTTATGAATTACATGATTCATAATTACAGCACAAACTCTTACTTATAACAATTTTAAAAGAAAATAAAGGCTGAAGGTATATCACTTGCTGTTCCAGTGACACAGAAATTAAAAGAAATGAGACAAAGATATAAGAAAATACAGGAAATGGTCTGAATCTGAATTTCCATCAATCTTCGTATGTTCGGCACTCGTCCGTCTCAGGATTATCCTTACAGAACTCCTCCAGCGGGTCTGTGGCTTTTTCCTTGTTTCGCATGTGGCTCCGCGCAGCGCTCAGTTCTTCCACTTCATCCCACGAAGCCGCGCATTCCCCAGACGTGCTATCTTCCGCGCAGGTCTCGATCGCTTTCTTTATGCTCTCCTCCACCACCTCCGATATGTTTCCCTTGGCAGGGGTGGGACTCGACATCGCGACCACCTGAATCCCGTTCCTCCTCCCCACAACGCTTCTGTAACCTTTACCGACCACAGGCTTGCAGTGAAATTTCAGGGGCGAGGGTTTGAATGAAAATACAGCAGCGGCGGCGGCGGCGTTTGACGGAAAGAGAACGGCCTTTGAGACTGTGGATGTGGCCATGGAGGCGGCAGCCATGGACGTAAAAATATGGCGCAGAAGGCAACAAGAAATATTTTACGGAATCAAGAATGGGGGACTGAATGAATTTCTGGTATGAAATGCAGTGCTTTGGGAGGTTTTGTTGTGAGGGTAGGAAAGCGTAACACACATCCTAAGAGATAAGAAAGAGCTGCTGGCCTCTCGTTTGTTGTAGATTTTTGCTTCCACGTGGCATTTTCCTCCTACAGATTAGGATGATGCAATAGCTTGCATCGAGTGTTTGGAATTTTGCCTTTCACTTCTATTTGTTAATTTGTTTTACCAATTTTCCATTTTTATGTGGAAGGATGTTTTAAAAAATAATTGAGAAAATCCATAAGTTGTTAAAATATTTTAAAAAAAACTGGTTTCCTATTTATTTATTCTTATAAAAAATTTATTTATATATATATATATATATATATATATATATATAATTTTAAGGTCGTACTGAGTTATACATTAATTTGGTGTACGATATCTTTTTGTTTGTAAAACAAGAAATCACTTTGTCAAATAATTTGTTAAGATAGAATAATTGTAAAATAATTAGTTATAAAAATAAATTATATATATATATATAATTTTAAGATCACATTGAGTTAGAGATTAATTTGGTGTGATATATTTTTGTTTGTACAATAAGAAATCAATTTGTAAGTTGTAATATCCCTAAAGTAGAATTCAATTGCAAATGTAAATACAAATGTACATAAGTTGGTGAACTGATTTGATATCATTTTGGTATGCACATTTCATGGCATAGTGCGCGTATGTACTGTGCAGTAAAATGAGGAAGTGTGCGTATGTATCTGATATGTTTTATAGGCTAGTGAGCCAGTATTATAAGCTAGGATGCTTATGTTTTGATTAGGTCAGAGAGCCTAGATGTTAAAGGCTAGTGTGCCTATTTTTGTACATATCTCATATTTAATATAAAATACATCGTTGCGCACAGACCAACCACGATAAAAAAGATGGGGGACTAAACTCCACTAGTTAGGAAAAGAGAAGGGGCTAAGTTAAGGAATATTATATTAATATTTCTTAAATTATAAAGTATGGATAATTATGTTATCCTAAGTTCTAAGTTGGGGCCAAGTGGGCCAAAGTAGCTTCCAACATGATAAGTGTCAAGTTGGGGGCATGCATACATATTGTTGGACTTAGTTCATTTCGGGGGACTCTCCATCATTTGGACCATCACCTTTCCCCTGATTCATCCATCACTGAGATATACAGTCAATCATCCAGGAGTATTGGCAGCCATTGAGCTATCATTTGTATCTTCATGACTTTACCTGAACCCGTATCTAGAGCCTTCTGTTGGGTAATTGTTATCTTGGAAGCGGGATTGAAGAAGTGGGTTGTCAGGCTCGTGGGATTTTGAAGAGGCGGGTTGTCAAGCCTGTGAGCAATTCTCAAGGTGAGAGAATTGTTGGGGATTGATTTCTCGAAGGTGTTGAACTACAGCTGCAGGGCTCTGAGACTTCCTATCCGGCCTATTGTTGATGCCCTGGAAGGGAAGTGGAGCAACCGAGGGACTGTTGAGTAAAGAAGGGGCACACTTCCTTGGGTGGGACAGGCATGTGGGGAATGAGGGACTATAGGCTGTTAGTTGAGTGAGCACATGAGACGGAGTCTTTCCTATTGTTCATGATCCTTTAGCCTGGTTAGGAACCCCTTTACCCGGGTGGAGTTTAGTCCCAGCTCGGGGGTGACTCACTATTGAGAGTGATGAACAGTGTGGTCTAAGGCTGGAAGGTTCGTGGAAGGTCTGCACATAGTTGGTGATATTCTCACAAAGACAAGTGTCAAATGTGTGATTAATTTACATGTTGCATTATTATTCACATGTTATTTTGATGGGTTTATCCTATGCGTGATTATAGTTGTTTGTATGCTTATGGGTATTGCATGTATATGTTGCCTGCATATGTTTACTGCTATTTCAATGTAAATCCATGCATTTACATAGCATATTTGTCTGTTCACATTTTATATATATTAAGCTTCCACAAGAGTTCTCTGTATGCATATGTTTTAATTGCATGCAGTTAGAAAATTATATGTGACATAACTTAGTTAGGATGTTAAGTATGTTACAGTATGTTCCGCACAGAGAATGGATGTGTTCTCCAGTGTAGCGTGGCCCGACATGAATGTTCGGGGACGTTACAAATCTGTATCCGAGCATGAAAGAGTGTTCAAGAGTAGCATGGCTTGGCCTATTGAAAGCTGGGAATGTTACAAAGACGGTTTCAAAGCTAAGTAAAGCATCTGAGGAGTGGCATGTCCCAGCCAGTGTGAGATCGAGGATGTTACAAATTGGTATCAGAGCTTCAGTTTTTAACACTGAGCCTGAATGGGCCAAGAAAGTTGATTTGAAGCAAAATGTCATAGAGGATTTAATTCGAAGTGGCCTAATTTCAGTTGTAGAGCATCCATGGTAAAAAGTAACAACAATTGGGCGGAAATGGAGAAAAACTTCAATTTATGTGGGTGGATTCATGAGAAAATGGAGAAATTCAGCCAAGTGATGAGATATTACCTATTTAATATCTGTCCTAGCAAATTCGAACCTGCAATTGGTCGAATTTGAAGTTACATTGAAGACATGACAGATGGAGTGGAAAATGTTAGCGGGCAGGTACCGCGCAAAAAATGTTAGCGTGCAGGTGCGCGCGATAAATTGTGGCACCGCGCGAAAGAATATGGTGTGCGAGTGCGTGCACTAAATTTGGCATTGTGCAGAGTGCACACGCATAAGAAGGTGAGCATGGTGTACACACACAGAATAAGGGTGCACAGGGTGTATGCAGTATTGGCAGAGCACAGAGGAGTTTGGTTGGCGCATGCACAATATGGGTATATGTTGTTGCACGATAGTTTAGTATGGTGTGCACAGAGTATTGATGCACGGTAGGGGATATTGAACTTTGCCATGGTGCAATGCATAGAGCGAAATGCACGTGGAATATCAGTGTGCAATACAAAAACTATATGCAACGGGTAATAGTGCAAGAACCAAAACTGTGCGCGGTAGTTATTAGCGCACGACACAAAAGTGTGCGCATGTTATTAGCGCGACAAAGAAGTGATACACAGTGGTTTTAAAGTGCACGAAGAACGATTTAACTGTGATGTTGCAACACATGGAAAATACAGGAGCATAGATTGAAACTTGTGCATGCGAAGTTGTTTGAAGGGGGAAGAACAATAGAAACAGTGAAGGATAAATTATAAAACCCTGACTAGCTCCATGAAGCCATAAATTTATGCTCAAGACTCGGAATTGAGCATGTGAGTAGGCATTGGAAAGGTCTTGGACAGTGGAATATAATTATCCACCCAAAAAATTGATTGGGAATTCAATGTTTCAGGAAATCAGAAGAAAGGCTTATGATAAATTATTGAACCAAAATGGTTCATATTTTTCATAAAATTGTTGAAATAGTCAGTTTGACAAGTTTTGTTGGCTGCACATTTTGCAGAGTTAACAACAACTAGATCAAATCAAGATCAGTTTAGAGTCTAGAGTAATGGAAGGGGCACTGAAAAATTACAACGAGGAAGATGAAGTCAGAGGGATGGATGTTCATTTGAGCATGGAAGGAACAAACTCCAATGGACATGGTGAAGAAAGGGATGAAAACATAAATATGGCAAAGACCATTAAAAATTTACAGAAGGATGTTCAAAGCCATAAAGTTGATAATGAAAGGCTTATGAGAGCCAAGGATCAATAGGATGACTTCAACATGAAGTTATTGGAGAGCTTGAACAGAATAGAAAAGAAATTGGATAAGGAGAGTGGCTCGAGCAAACCGGGAAGTCACAAGTCTCATGATGAGAAAAGAAAAACAAGAAGTGCTAGCATGCATCACCATCACTCGCTATGGAATTCCAATAAGAGATCGCACAACAAATCAAGTCCATCCCCTGTCAAAAAGTATGAGAGGTCTGGGGTGGATGAACTGCGAGGAGAAATGAAAAAAATCAAACCTCTTACATTTGATGATGAGCGCAAGAAGGATGAAGATGCAGACATAACTGCTGGGCATGAGAAAGTATTTTCAATTGCACAATTATTCCTCTCGTGCAGAGGGTATAATTTCAATCTATCAACTCAAAGGAAAAGCATCTATGTGGTGGGATCAGCTTGTGTAGGTGCAACACATCAAAGAGAAAAGTGTTACTTGGAGAAGATTCAAGAAGTATTTTGAGAATAAATACTCGACTAAGATATACTATGACAAGAAAATGGAAGAGTTCTTTGAACTCAAGCTTGGGAGTATGACAATTGAGGAATATGAGAGAAGGTTTCTAGAACTGTTGAAGTATGTCTCTTTCATCAAGGATGAGACAGTCAAAATTCAAAGGTATTTGAGTGGATTTCCATCATTCATCAGTGACAAAATACAGTATGATGATCCCAAGACATTGGAGGAGACCATAAGGAAAGCTAAATGCCTATATGATAAAAAAAAATCAAGGCCAACATTCCAAAAATCTTGGGAAGACAAAAAGAAATTCAATATGGATCAAAGGAAGAAGGGGTCTAATCCATAGTTCTTCAGAAATAGTCCACAGGGACAACAAACTCCTAAGGAAACCATAATGATGGACACAGGAAGTCAAAGGCCAAGGTAACCACCTATTCAATGTTGGGGTTGCAAAGGGGATCACATGTTCAGAGATTGTCCTCACAGAGGTGCAAAATGGAGGATTGTTCATAATGTACAACAAGCTGAAACAGTGGAGGACATGGGCAGAAAGATACCCAGGATCTATGCATCCCTGGACAACAAGAAAGAAGAATATTAGTCACATATGATTGAAGTGGAAGGTATGATCAACAACCAAACCATTGTTATTTTAATTGATTTATGAACTAGTCATAGTTATATAGATCCTAAGGTGGTGGAAAGTTTTCATTTGCCAAGAAGCAAGCATGGGAAATCTTGGTTGGTGTAGCTAGCTACAAGGGCCAAAAGAAAAGTTAATGAGATGGTTCAGTCATGTCTTATTGACATGAATGGACTGAACACCTAGACAGATTTGAACATCTTGCCTTTAGGTTCCTATGACTGTCTAATTGGGATGGATTGGTTGGAACAACAACATGCCATCCTAGGCTGCCATAACAAAGAATTTACTTGCTTTGATGAGGAAGGGAAACTAAGGAAAGTGCAGGGAATTCCCAGGGCAGTAGCCATCAGAGAGATTTCAGCATTGCAGTTGAAGAAATGTTACAAAAAAGGGTGTCAAATAATTGCAGCTCATTTGGCAGAGACACCTAGAGATAAGGTGCCAAATTTGGAAGATTATGTTGTCCTGGAAGATTTTGAAGATGTGTTCCAGGAGGTACCAGGACTACCCCCAAGGAGGGACATTGATTTCTCTATAAATCTAATTCCTGGAAGAACTCTAGTGTCAAAGACTCCTTACATAATGAGTACACCAGAGCTGAAGGAGTTGCAAATGCAACTTGAAGAAATTCTGAAGAAGGGGTATATACACCCAAGTGTGTCACCTTGGGGTGCCCCATTCTTGTTTGTGAAGAAGAAAGATGGAACATTAAGATTGTGCATTGATTTCAGACAGTTGAATAAAGTATCTGTAAAGAACAAGTGTCATATGCCAATGATTGATGATCTTTTTGATCAATTGAAGGATGCAAAGATCTTTTCAAAGATAGATCTTAGTTCATTATACCATTAGGTAAGGATTAAAGAGGAATATATCAGCAAGACCGCTTTCAGGACAATGTATGGTCATTATGAGTTCACAGTGGTGCCATTTGGGTTGTCAAATGCACCAGTTGTTTTCATGTGCTTAATGAATGGTGTTTTCCAAGAATATTTAGACAAGTTTGTCATTGTATTTTTGGATGACAGTCTAATATATTCCAAGTCAAAAGAAGAGCATGAACATCATTTGAGGATGGTTTTAAAATTATTAAGGGAGCATTAATTGTATGCCAAATTGAGCAAGTGCTCATTTTATCAGAAACAAATTCACTATTTGGGGCACATCATTTCAAAGGATGGGATAGCAGTGGACCCTGAGAAGATAGAAGCCATTAGAGAATGGCCAGTGCCAAAGAATGTGATAGAGGTGAGATCATTCATGGGCCTTGCACGATACTATAGGAGTTTTATAGAAGTATTTTCAAAGATTGCACACCCAATCACTTCATTGCAAAGAAAGGGTGTGAAGTTTCAGTGGACATTGGATTGTGAAAAGAGTTTCCAACACTTGAAACAATTATTAACAAGTGCTCCAATATTAAGGATAGCAGACCCAAATGAAGACTTTATTGTATGCACATATGCATGTAAAGAGGGACTTGGTGGAGTCCTCAGCCAAAATGGGTTTGTTATATGTTATGAATCAATGAAGTTGAAGGAGCATGAAAGAAAATATGCCACTGATGATTTGGAGTTGACAGCCATAGTACATGCCTTGAGAAAATGGAGACACTACCTCATGGGGAAAATATTTGAGATGAGGACAGACCATAATGGTCTGAAATATTTGTTTGATCAGCCAACTTTAAATGCTAGGCAAAAAATATGGTTAGAATTTCTAAGCAAACATGACTTCGATATAAATCATATCAAGGGGAAAGAAAACAAAGTGGTTGATGCACTCAACAGAAGAGTGCATGAAATGCATGCTACATCCATTGGCATGTATCAATCAGATTTGAAACACAGAATTATAGAGACTTCCAAATCAGATTTACAATACAAGGATTTAGTGGCAAAATTACAACAAGGTAATTTGCAGCAAAAAATTAAATAATACAAGCTAGATGAGGATGAAATTCACATATACAGAGGCATAATTTATGTACCAAATTCTCAGGAATTGAAAAATCTAATACTGAGGGAAATGCATAATGTGCATTATCCTGGGCACCCAGGATATCAAAAAACTATTGCAACTATCAAGAGCCAATATTATTGGCCAGGCATGAGGAAAGAGGTTGCTGATTTTATTGCTAGATGTTTGGAATGTCAAAAAGTAAAGGATGAGCATAGACACCCAGCTAGTTTGCTACAAGCCATTACCCATTCCTAAGTGGAAATGAGAAGTTGTAACCATGGATTTCATTACCAAACTTCCTAGAGCGAACAAGCAACATGATTCTATCATGGTAGTGGTGGATAAGCTTATTAAAGCTACCCATTTTATTCCAGTTAAGCTCACTCACAAGGAAACAAACATTGTTGATGTTTATATGAGGAAAATTGCTAGGTTACATGGCATACCAAAGACGATTGTGTCTGATAGAGATCCAAAATTTATCTCAAAATTTTGGAAGGGAATATTTAATGGATTTGTAACAAATTTGAAATTTAGTACAACTTATCATCCAAAAATAGATGGACAAATAGAGAGGGTGAATCAGGTGATTGAGGATATGTTGAGGATGTATGTGATGGATAAACCATCAAAATGGGAAGACTACCTACATTTGGTAGAGTTTTCTTATAACAATGGGTACCAAGCATCTCTAAAGATGAGCTCATTTGAGGCACTTTATGGCAGAAAGTGTAACACACCGGTAAGTTGGGATAACCCAGCAGATAGAGCAGTGGTTGGGCCAGAATTGCTCAGGGAAATGGAGGAGAAAATGTTGAAAAAAAAATAAAAATTAAAGGCTTCCCAAGACAGGTAGAAAAGCTATGTTGATAAGGGCATAACTCACAGGGAATTTAAAGTGGGTGACCATGTATTCTTGAAAATGAAAGCCAACAGAAGTTCCCTGAAGTTGGGAAATTGTTCAATGTTGGCAGCTCGCTATTGTGGGCCATTTGAAATCCTAGAGAGGATTGGTCCAGTAGCTTATATGATTGCAT
Organism: Picea engelmannii; assembly: GCA_009831015.1. Classification (NCBI taxonomy): domain Eukaryota; kingdom Viridiplantae; phylum Streptophyta; class Pinopsida; order Pinales; family Pinaceae; genus Picea; species Picea engelmannii. The sequence continues at coordinate 1,182,558 of ML778397.1, forward strand.
TGCCTACATCTATGTTTGTTCATAATATATTCCACGTATCCTTGCTAAAGAAATATATACCTGATGCTAATCATGTTATTGATTGGAATGTGATTAAGGTGGAGCAAGAAGACATTTTTCAAGTGTGTCTGGTGCGCATTCTGGACTGGAAAATCAAATAGCTCCAGAATCAAGCCATAGAGCTTGTAAAGGTCCAATGGACCTGGTACGGTTCTGATGACACTACTTGGGAGCATGAGGATGCAATGCGGGCAGAATACCTGTATCTTTTTAAGGATTTTAAAATTTAGTTGTACATGGGTACATGATGCACTGAGGACAGTGCATAAATAAGGGAAGGGGATTGTAATATCCCTAAGGACGAACCCAATTGAAAATGTTAATACAAATGTACATAAGTTGGTGAGCTAATTTGATATCATTTTGGTATGTACATTTCATGGCATAGTGCGCGCATATACTGCACAGTAAAATGAGGAAGTGTGCACGTTCTGGGATACCGCGCACAACATCTTAAGTGTGTGCGATGTAGATGCCAGGAAGCCTTGTGTATCTGATATGTTTTATAGGCTAGTGAGCCATTATTATAAGCTAGGATTCTTATGTTTTGATTAGGTCGGAGAGCCTAGATGTTAAAGGCCAGTGCACCTATTTTTGTACATATCTCATATTTAATATAAAATACTCCGATGCGCGTAGACCGACCACGATAAAAGAGATGGGGGACTAAACTCCACTAGTTAGGGAAAGGGAAGAGGCTAAGTTAAGGAATATTATATTAATATTTCTTAAATCATAAAGTATGGAAAATTATGTTATCCTAAGTTCTAAGTTGGGACCAAGTGGGCCAAAGTAGCTTCCAACATGACAAGTGTCAAGTTGGGGGCATGCATACATATTGTTGGACTTAGTTCATTTCGGGGGACTCTCCATCATTCGGACCATCATGTTTCCCCTGATTCATCCATCACTGAGATATACAGTCAATCATCCATGAGTATTGGCAACCATTGAGCTATCATTTGTATCTTCATGACTTTACCTGAACCCGTATCCAGATCCTTCTATTGGGTAACTGTTAGCTTGGGAGCGGGATTGAAGAAGCGGGTTGCCAAGCCCATGGGATATTGAAGAGGCGGGTTGTCAGGCCTGTGAGCAATTCTCTGGGTGAGAGAATTTTTGGGGATTGATTTCTCGAAGGTGCTGAACTACAGCTGCAAGGCTCTGAGACTTCCTATCCGGCCTGTTGCTAAAGCCCTGGAAGGGAAGTGGGGCAGCTGAGGGACTGTTGAGCAAAGAAGGGGCACACTTCCTTGGGTGGGACATGCATGTGGGGAATGAGGGACTATAGGCTGTTAGTTGAGTGAGCACATGAGACAGAGTCTTTCCTGTTGTTCATGAGCCTTTAGCCTGGTTAGGAACCCCTTTGCCTGGGTGGAGTTTAGTCCCAGCTCCGGGGTGACTCACTGTTGAGAGTGATGAACAGTGTGGTCTAAGGCTGGGAGGTTCATGGAAGGTCTGGACGCAATTGGTGATATTCTCACAAAGATAAGTGTCAATTGTGTGATTAATTTACATGTTGCATTGTTATTCACGTGTTATTTTTATGGGTTTATCCTATGCGTGATTATAGTTGTCTGTATGCTTATGGGTATTGCATGTATATGCTGCCTGCATATGTTTACTGTTATTTCAGTGTGAATCCATGCATTTACATAACATATTTGTTTGTTCACATTTTATATATATTAAGCTTCCGCAAGAGTTCTCTGTGTGCATATGTTTTAATTGCACGCAGTTAGAAAATTATATGTGACATAACTTAGTTAGGATTCTAAGTATGTTACAGTACGTTCCGCACATAGAACGGATGTGTTCTCCAGTGTAGTGTGGCCCGACATGAATGGTCGAGGACGTTACAAATTGGTATCTGAGCATGAAAGAATGTTCAGGAGTAGCATGGCCTGACCTGTTGAAGGTTGAGAATGTTACAAAGACAATTTCAAAGCTAAGTAAAGCGTCTAAGGAGTGGCATGTCCCAGCCGGTGTGAGGCCGGGAATATTACAAATGTAATTTGTTAAAATAGAATAATTGCAAAATAATTAGTTATAAAAATAAATTATTTATATATATAATTTTAAGGTCACATTGAATTAGACACTAATTTGGTGTACGATATCTTTTTATTTGTAAAACAAGAAATCACTTTATCAAGTAATTTGTTAAGATAGAATAATTGCAAAATAATTAACTTTTACTTTAAGATTATATTTTATAGTTTTATTAAAAAAATAAAAAAACAAAAACCTTGTAACTATTTGTTCAAACCATAATATGATTTACAATCTCAAATCCATCTTTATGCTATTTGCAATTTTCCACACATTTCATAATTAAAAATGACACACTATCATTTCCAATCTCTAAACACATTATCCCATTAAAAAAACAAAGTTTTTGAGACATTACATCTAGGTTAAAAAAAACACAAACTATCAATATAAACAATTATGATATTTGCAATTTTCCACACATTTCATAATTTAAAATAACACGCTATTATTTACAATCTATAAACACATTATCCAATTAATAATAACAAAGTTTTTTTTGACATTACATATAGGTAAAAAAAAAACACAAACTATAACTATAAAACTTTAATAATTCAATATTATTATTACTATAATATTATTTACAATTTTTAAACACATTATTCAATTAATAATAACAGAGTTTTTTTAACATTATATGTAATTTACATATTACATATAGGTAAAAAAAAAAATTAATAATTCAATATTATTATTACTATATAATATTATTTATAATTTCTAAACACATTATTCAATTAATAATAACAAAGTTTTTTTAACATTACATATAAATAAATAAATAAACACAAACTATAACTATAAAACTTTAATAATTAAATATTACATATTACATATAGGTAAAAAAAAAAAATTAATAATTCAATATTATTATTACTATATAATATTATTTATAATTTCTAAACACATTATTCAATTAATAATAACAAAGAAAACAGCTTGGGCCACATCCTTTTCTAGATCCTCAAGTTATGTGCGGGAACAAAAGTTGAAAGCTACAAAACAAGCCCTCAAGGAATGGATAAAAAAACCAGCCCCTACTCCCACCGAAAAAAGAAGAGAAGCAGTGCAGTCACTGCAGACCTTGCAAATAGAAATGGAAAGCAAAGACATCACAACAGAGTTGCTGGAAAAAGAAATAAAAGAGAAACGAACCACATATCAATCTTTTCGGAAGGAAGAAGAATATTGGAGACTCAAATCCAGAAGTCTTTGGCTGAAGGTTGGGGATAGGAACACCTCCTTCTTCCACCGGCAATATAGAGCAAGACTGTCCAGGAATCACATAGCAGAAATCAAAACAGTGGAGGGCCAAGTTTGCAAAGGTTTCAATCAAGTCAAAGCTGCCGCAGAAGC
>ML778397.1:1203640-1214472 GCA_009831015.1 Picea engelmannii
AGGAAGAAAGAAAAATGGGCCTAGAGAGGGAGAGAGAGATGGATGGAGAGAGAGAGGAGGAGGAAAAGTGGGGTGGAGAGGGAGAGGGAAAGAGGGATAGAGGGATAGAGTGCTAGAGGGGGGAAGAGAGAGGGGGGGAGAAATAGGGAAATAGAAGGAGGAAGGGAGAGACGGGTAGAGGGGGAGTGGAGAGAGAGAAGAGAAGGCGGGGATTGTTGGTTACTTCTCTCTTACTACTATTCTTGGGCTGACCCAGGTTCATGTATATTTGGTTTCCAACAAAACCCCTTTAAAACTAGCAACCCCTATGGTAAACCAGAAGGCAACGCCGTACACAGAGTACATTGAACAATCTCACCCGAGATAGTTATATTTGTGGATGCAATTCTCAAGTGCTTTCAGCCTGGGAATGCGTGAGGATATGGGATTAAAATCTGTGATCTTCAATTGTTACTTTAACATTCAACTTATATTAAATACCCTATCATTCTCATTCATGCATGTAAAAATAACATATCTAACTAGTCATTCATGCATTTGTATAACATCTAATCATTGACAGTAAAGGAAATACACAATATTCAATAACATAACACATGATCTGCCATGGTTCACCCCTCCCGGGATATGTTCAAAAAGATTTGGTTTCTCTACACTTTTATTATAGTGTTTCCAAACTACAGTGTCGCTCGCATTACAAATATTTGTCTATGGGTTGAGATCTATAATGAGGTGGACTAGATCACACCAGTCTCCTCAGCCTGTGATATAACCCTTGAGATATACCCTATTTCCTCTCCTCATCTCAAAAACTTACAAAACAGATTGGACTTAAAGTCATTATGTCTTCGAATGACATAGTAAAAATGTCCAACCAAAAAGGAACCATGTTACAACAAAAAAAAACAACAACCGACCTAGACCTCCTAGGTACCTACTTATACATGTTTTTGGCTTACCAACAATTACATATTATTACCAAAACCCTGACTTTATCATGGCTAGGTATTCTTTCATGCATTCCTCACATTCTTTCCTCTTCTGAATGTGTGTCTGTTTTGCACGTGTTCCTTTTCCTACATGCACGTCTGCCTTACACGTGCTTTTTTTCCTGCATGCATGTCTGCCTTACACGAGATTTTTTTCCTGCGAGCTGTATTTATCCCATGTCATGCTTTTCTCCAAAACTGGGTCTGCACCCAACAGACCCCCAACACTAACATCGTGACTCATCTTGAGTTACTTCCTACCTCCAACATCTGTCACTGCTTGTGCCAGTGCTTCATACATATCTATTATCCATTAGCACTGCCCTTGAGCCTGGATGCTCCTTACTGACATGGCCTCGAGCACCTGCACGGTGACTGTGGTCATAAGATCTCACCCCCCTCCAAGCCTATCTATTTGAGGTGCACTTTCACTGCGTCGATTTCCATGACCAACTTTTCTACCTTTTCTTTTAGGGGCTCCAACTAATCCTGTCGTGTGATCTTCTGTACCTGCACCGCTTTTTCTTCTGCCTAAATTTTCCTCATTTCTGCGACAGTCTTGATTTTCTATGGAAATGAAATTGTCATCTATCATTGCTTGACATCTTCCATTGTTGCATGCAATTTATCTTCCTTTACTTTCAACTCTTGTAGGATCCCATCCTCTAATAGTTGTGTCCATATTTGGTCGCTCTTTTCCAACAGTTCTCCAACTCTATGTGTGTTATGCACAATGTTTTTGTTGTCGCGTCTTTATCTCTTTGCGCTCAGAATGTTGGAGGAGTAGTAAGTACTACGTACTCCTCTAGTTCATTGATCTTCTCTTTATATTGCACCAGGTTCTATGCTATTTTCCTCATCTTCTCTTTCGAAGATGCTTCTTTTGATTCTGCGTTATCAGGGATGGCTTGAAATACTCCACTTATTTGTTCCATCTCCTCCACTTTTTGTTGTGCTATATTTCTCTCCTTCCCTTCGTGGATAAGTGCCTGTTTCAGTGAGGTGTTGTCTTCCTGTGCCAATTGTAATTTCGTCGCATCTGACCTTTCTCTGGACTGAATCTCCTGCGCTACACTCAGTTGTAATTTATACAGGTCTTTAGTTGGAATCTTGGGAAACACCAAGTCCAACCTCTCAATGTATTTCATGGGCTTGTGTACTGTCTCCTCATCGACGAACAACCTCTCTAGTGTTATGATGAAATTAACACTTCCCTGTGTTGTGATGTGCACTATCTCTCCAACAGGTGCTTCTTCTCTAGTGGGCACTAGTTTCTCCTTATGTTTCTTCTCTACCCTAATCTTCAACTGCTCTAGCGTAGTTTTTACCTCATGTACTTGCTCTAGAATTGAATATCGGTGATTCTCCATGTTTTCCCATACCTCCAACAGTCTATCTTCCACTGTCATTGCTATCAGCTCCACATCATCTCTTGTCAACGATGTTTCCATTGGTTTTTTGTCGGCCTTTTCCTTCTTCCTGGCGCCACTCACTTGCTCCCCTGGAATTTTTCTTTGGGAATATGATGGCTCAGATACCTATGGAATATGTGTATCCATGCATCTATCCTACCCAAATTCTTCTTCCATGGCTACCTCTTGTGCCTCCGTTTTCACTTCTTATGTGCTCACATGTCTTGTTGGTCCTCTTGGTGCCTACTCTATGCCCGGTGGACCCTGTGTAGGACCACGTTGTGACTTATTTTGTGTCCTACTTTTATTTTGAATTTGGATTCTTTCCCCCACTATAGATATTGTTGTCTTCTTTTTCTGGCTAGCGCCATTCTTTCCTATCTGTTGTGTGGGGACTGTGCTACCCTGCATCTAGATTTGTACTACTAGCGTTGGTCTTGGAATCTCTGGAACTTTCCACTCCTCAGGCCACTCTTGGTACTCCATGTGGATGTCATATGTCATCACGCAGTACTTTAGCTACAACCACTCCTTGGATGGATCCTTCTTTTCCTGCAGCCATATACTATGGTGTGATGCCTGGAAATTCGCTATCTGTCCAAACTCCTAGACAATTTCTAGGGAGATCCTCTATCTATCCTCCAAGTTGTTTTGGATCTCTGTTAGGTACAAAGAAAACATGCCGTTGTTGGCTTTCTTTGTCTTGGTATCTACTATGATTTGTAGCGATGTGTAGCATGTTGTGCCACATTTTCTTGTCCTTGGCAGGAACATAGTGTATGTGGGTTCCTACCACCCCATAAGTGCAATGAGGATGAGTAACCAAGAATAGTGGAACTCACAGCCCTTGTCTTGCACGTCCTTGTAGTATTCAAGGAATGAGTTTAGTAGATAAGGGGCTCAGCTCATCGAGCTCCCCTTTGCACATTGCGTCACAGCTGCTACTACTCCTGCAAGAACTTCTTCTTTTCATCACTTGCACATTAATTTGCAACCAAGTAGTCTTGTTGCAAACTGTGTCACAGGATCATTAATGTTGTTGATCCTGATACCTTTGTTACCCCTCTGTGTGCCATATATTTCTTTGATCTCATCTGAGATGGATTTCTCCTTCATTTTGTCTTCTAGGTGTTGTTCTAGCTTCTCCCCATCTTTGGGTAGCCCTGTAATCATTGCAATGAGGTCAACATTGATAGGCACTAGCCTATCCATCCACAAGATGCCTCCATGCACCCTCGATAACAGTTGTTTGACACATCCATTTATGTGTTTCTCGCACCCGAAGTGTGGTATGTCTAGTAAGTTCATGATGTCGATGTTGTATAGTCCCAGGATCCACTACGTAGGCTCCAACAATGGTGCACCTGATGGCCCTTCTCCTCTACTCTCTTGATAGCTCTGTGCTTCCAAATCCAGAAACTTTATGGATTCAAAGACATAATAGTTAGAGTATTTAAGGCTATTGACTCCTCCTACCATGTTATCTCCGGTCTTCACTCCCTTGGGAATTTTTGGCATCACTATGGCCAATTCTACTTGTACATGTTATACACCTTGCACACTACTCTCTACTCATGCCTTCTTCTTCCCTTGTGGGGATGATACCCCACCCTTGGGTACGGCCTCTTTCTCTGTTTCATGATCTGGTTTCAGCTCTAGGCCCTACTGTGTGGAACCCATGGCCAGTTCGTCTTGCTGCATCCCTTTTCCGCTGGATGCATCGGATTCCGTCGGTTCGACATCCTCTTCTAGCTACTCGAGATTCTGTGCAAGTTTTTGCTCCTCTTCCACATGCAATGTTGTATGCTCATACTCCAGTGTGTGTATTACGTCCACATCCACCACTATGAGCATCTCGTTTGTTCCATTTTATGGCACCCGAGTGATACTCCGTGTGTTTTGTCTGGTTCTGCTTCTTCTCGGCGCTCCAACCCTCAGTGGTGACATGGCAAAGAAATCTGAGCGACATGCTTCCAAATTGACAGAGGCTAGCACAAATTCACACTCTATCGCTCTTCCACTCAATTTTACGTTCTTCTCCTTAGAAAATAACACAATGGATCGCTTCCCCCCCTTTTTTTGACTTTATAGTGGGACAGAGAAGTGACAGTTGTGTCACACTGGCAGTTGTCATTTTTTCACTTTTTGTTGTATTTCCTGCACACTATACCTTTCTACCCATTAACTACTCCTCTGCATGTAGTGTTTTCGAACCCTAGTTTTCTTGCAGTGCATTGTTTTGTTCTACCAGTTCTATTCTTTCAAGACCCTCCATGTGTGTCGATCTGTTTTTATTTTTATCCCCTTTTTACTTTTTATGGATTTTCTTCTTTTTATTTTTTTTTCTCATTTTCTCTCCCTTACTTCTATTATAATACATTATATACATATCTTCTTACTGCATGATAACTCTCTAACTAGACTGTCCCTATATAGTTTCAGTCGACTCCCATTGATCATTCCTCTGAGTTTTGTACCTCCTAAATATTTCAAATGTACATCTCCCCCCTCTGTGACAATCTTCACTTCATATGGTCCCAACCAATGCATTCTAAATTTTCCTGGATGCTGAAGAAATTTACTTTCATACACCAAGACTAGGTCTCCCTCCTTGAAACTCTTCCTTTTAATATGTCTGTCATGCCAAGCTTTATCCCTTGCATTTTTTACTTCTTGCTGAAATCCTGCTAGAATCCTATCTTCTTCCATCTCCATTAGCTGAATTAGAATTTCTTGTACTGTGCCTCATTCTGTCATGTTGGTGATTGTTACTACGCACAAAATAGGTACCAAATATTCTAATGGCACCACTACTTCTTGTCCATACACCAAATTGAATGGTGTTTGTCCTGTCAACTTTTTTCATGTAGTCATGTATCCCATAATATTGCTGGTATCTTCAAATTCCAATAATCTTTGTTGACATTGCAGATCTTTGTTAAAGAATTCTCTAGGATATTATTAAATTCTTCCACTGTTCCATTTGCTTGAGGGTGATATGGTGTACTCTTTTGATGATATACTTCAAACTCCTCAGTCATAGCCTTGATAGTACTATTGATGAAGTGAGTTCCTTGGTCACTTATCAAAATCCTTGGGCATCCAAATCTAGTGATCACTTTCTCAAAAAAGAAGTGTGTTGTTGTCTCTGTGCTACAATATTTTACTGGTGTTTCTTCTGCCCATCTCGTTAACTACTCTGTCACAGTAATGATATACCTTGCTCCTAACCTCTTTGTTGGTGGGTTAATTGGTCCCACAAAGTCTATTGCCCATTTGTCGAATACTTGCAAGGTTACTTGTGGTCTTAGGGGCATCTCATCCCATATATTATGTTTTCCAACCCTCTGACATACATCACATCTCTGGCAGTAGTCCTTTGCATCTTTGTGAATGGTTAGCCACTATAGTCCTGCACGCAATACCTTTTGCATGGTAGATTTTCCTGCATAATGTCCTTTAGCTATTCATTCATTAGCCTCCGCTAAAATCCTAGGCCTCTCACGTGATAGTACACATCTTCTCAAGATGTTGTCTACGCCCATCTTGTATAAGTGTTCTACAATCAATTGATAGTCTGCAGCTTTGACTACCATATTTTTCTTCTGCGCAGTATTGAATTCTTGTGGCACAGTCCCTGTACTCAAGTATTCAATGATGTCAACAAAATATTCATCATCTACTTAGACTGAAAATAGTTGTGCATCAGGGAAGTTGTCCTCTAAATTTGTAGGTTCCTCTCCATTGGTGATCCTCGATAGGTGATCGGGTCCTGCATTCAACTTCCCTGGTTTGACTATCACTTCAAAGTCAAATTTCTGAAACAACAGTAACCATATACAGATTCACCCCCCCCCAACACTGGCTTATTGACTAGGTACTTGAGGGAAGAATGATCTATGAACATTTTAAAGTATTTCCCAAGTAGATAATTTATGAATTTTTGCAGTGCATAGACCATTTCTAGGCCTTCTCTCTCTATAGTATTGTAGTTCTTGTCTGAATCTGATAGTTTTCTTCTTGCAAATTCCATAGGATGGTCTAACTCTCCTACTCTTGGATGCGCTAGAATATCTCCAAGTGCTATGGTTGATGCATCTACATGCACATGAAATGTCTTTTCCCAGTCTAGGAATACTAGTATAGGTGTTGTGACCATTTTTTCTTTTAGAGTGTCCAAGCCTCGTTGACAATCCTCATTCCATTGGAATTTACTATCCTTCTTCAAAAGTTTCTCCATCGACGCAGTGATCTGCGCATACTCTTTTATGAATTTCCTATAGTATCTTGTGTTTCCCAGTGTTTCTCTCAACTAGCATACTGATTTGGGTGGTGGTAAGTTAACAATGACTATAATATTTGCAGGATCCACCAATATCCCTTGTTTACAGACTATATGTCCCAATAGTATTCCAAAAGGTGTCCCAAAAATGCACTTCTTGATATTCAATGATATCTGACACTGCCTACATATTTCCAACATCAGCTTTAACACCTCTACATGATATTTCAAGAGACTGTAAACTGTCCAATCATCCATATATGCTTCTAAAAACTAATGGATGAATTCTTTGAAAACAGTTATGACTACCCTCTAGAATATAGTTGGTGCCTTCTTCAGCCAAAAAGGCATGACTATGTACTGGTAGGATCCCCATTATGTGGAAAAAGTGGTCTTGTACCTATCCTCTGGAGCTATCTTGATCTGATGGTAGCCTGAGAATCCATCTATGATTGAGTATGCTTCCTGGCCTCCCACGTTCTCTAATACCTCATCTGTTAAAGGGGTGGGAAAAGGGTCATGTAGGAAAGCATCGTTCAATTTCCTGAGATCTACATACATCCTTATCCCTCCTTTCTTCTTCTCCTAGACTACCATAGGGTTTATCTATTCTGATTCTTCTATTGGTTCTATGATTCCAGCTTCCAACATTCTGTCAATTTTTTCTTTTACTTTCTGCTTATATATTGGGTTTAGTCTATATGGTCGTTGTCTGATAGATATAGCCTCAGGTTTTAGAGGTATCTTCATCTCTCCTATCTCTCCTTCTATGCATTTCATCTTTGTAAAGGTGGTTGGGAATAGGTCATTGTACCCATGCAACAACTCTGTTATTCTTTATATTGTTTGTTCATCCCAGTAGTCTCCAATGCTAGCCATTTTGGGATTATCATTTGTCCCAATATTTACTTTATTCACCTTGATTGGCACAACAAATACTTATGATTCGAGAGATGGGCCTTCCACCTCTCTCTCTCTCCTTCAATCTATGTAATTTGAATGTTGTGTGGGTCATCTTCATCTGGTGCTTCTTCCTGCACATGATAGCATGACATTAGTTCTTTCATTGTCTGTCTATTCTATTCTTGATACTCTGTTATAAGTTCAACCTCTAGTTCCTTAATAAATATCACCCCTTTAATTTGTTTGAGTGTTGAATCAATGTTGGGGTTCTTATGTTTGAACGAGAAAGTGACTATAAAATTCTGTTGTAATTCTTTCCATTATGAAGTTCTTTTGAACAGTACCTAGTCTACATACCAGTTTGTTGGAATTCCTTCCAATGTATGAATGAAGTGATGAAGCCATTCTTTTGGTGGTTTCATTCTCCATAGTGTTTTTCACTTCTCAAAGTGTTCTTCTGGTGTCCCTTATCCATCATATCTCTACAGTTCATTGCTTCCCTGTTCTACGTCGAATCTAATCCACAGTAACTGCTTACATTGGTACCATTCCTTGAATGACTCTTTGTGAGCACCCCACCATCTTGTAGGTGTTTCCTTGAGTGCTATGTCTGGGGATAATAGCCTATGATTTTCTAATACTTCCTCTTTGTATCTTGTTAATAACTCTTCCAAGTTATTCACCCCGTAAAAACTGGGAGGTTCTCTTATCTCTGTACCTACCCATCTTACTAAGCAGTTTATTCTTGCGCACCTTCTTGTGGATACTTCATGTAATATTTGTTTCCAATTCTCCAACCCTATATCTTCATATGAAGTGCATGATTTGATGCTTCTCCAGCTGAGTACTCCATCTACAGTTGGATTCACATAATTTTCTTCTCGCGTGGTGGTTTTGTATAACTGGTTGATTTCCACTAGGTCTAAGCAAGTGGGTTCTACAAACTTTTCTCCTTCCGATGGGTCAATGACCTGGTTTTCCAATGCCCAATCCAAGCCAAGAAATGTTGGGTAAGGTGTTGTGCCATGCACTATTTCTATCACTTCAAAATCGGATTTAGTGTGCACTCCATCCAGATCTACTGTCACACCCTTTAGCCTTCCAATTGGCAGAACCCTGTGTTGATTTGCTAATTTCAGCTGGAGAGGTGCATATCCTAATGTAGGTTCTCCCATACATTTCCATGTCTTCTAGGGTAAGACTTTTACTTTGGAGCCTAAATCTAGTATAATATCCCCCATGTTGAAATATCCAATGTTGGCATTCATTATGTACTCTCTACTTGTCCTCCTCCTTGTATGCAAGTGATTAACTATTTTTTTCTCTAGCTTTCCCTCTATGTATGTGTTACATCTTTCTAACATATTTTTTAACACTTTAACAGATGATGGATAATTTAGTAGTTTAACACATGATTTTAGAAAAGCCTTTATGGTACTTAATTTTCCTAGGGATCATGCTTCATTAGTGTGATCAAACAATGAAGGAATCTTATACGTTGGTACGTCCTGAGTATGTTGCGCAGTTGATGTAGATGTGATGTTTGGCTTCAAGAATTCTTGTCTAGCTTGCTTAAATATCTCCTTTTAATTCTACGCATCAAACTGCTTCTGTGGTTCAGTATTCTTCTTCACCCATTGGTGTTGTGTTGGATCTTGTCTTACTGCATCATCTCCTATTTTAGCTCCTCTATTTGTAACTATGTTGATATTTCTTCCATCATCCCTTACTTCTGTAGAAATCCATTGAACATTCTGATTGTTTTGATTCCTCTTTTCCTGGATCTTCTCCAAGAGTGTTCTACAGTCTTTAGTGTCATGATATGATGCACGAAAATACATACATGTCATAGGTGGAAGTGGACATTCTCTTGCATAGTGTCATGGTTTTTGACATTTATGGCATACCACCGGTCCTCTGCCTCTTCCAAAGCCTCCTCTACCTCATCCTCCTCCACTGTAGCAAGCTTGATCTCCTCATGGTGCGTCATACTAAGGCACCTGATTATATTGCGCGAGATTATATTGTGGTTGCACGGTATTGTATTGTGGCTACACAGTGTTATATTGCCTTGGCACAGTGTTATATGGGGTTGGTACTTGGTTAAACTGTGGTGCAACTTGCCCTATCATCATTTTTTCCTGTGCCCTATAGGTTTCTGATGTTATTTCCCTCATTAGCTCCATTGTGATGCAATCTTTGTCATCACGGCCCACAGACTTGACAAAGTTGCAATATGAACTCTTAGGCACTGTTTGATATTTATGCATCATTGGACAATGATATGGATCATTCCCTTATGTATTACATATCTTACACCATAGTCCTCCTATCAACAAAGGATTTGGAAGTCATGTTGCCATGTACTATGCGAATTTTGGGCACTCATTCTTGTGGTGTCCTTCTGTCCTACATGTGGTACACCAAAAAACTTCTCTTTTTTCCTTATGTCTATTCTGGTTCAGTTGAAATGTCAAAATATTCAGATCCTCCTTCATCTCCTCTATTGTTGGATCTATCTTATGGTATTGGTTCTCTTCTAGTTGTAAGGCTTCCTATAGAGCCTCTTCCTGAGTTTGAAACTTTTGTTGTCGCAAAGGGTATTTCAAGTGTGGTAGCAGAGAATTCAAAAATATGTGTCTATGTTGCATATCTATCATGACATACTTCAACTTTCCCTTCAATCATTTGAATCTTTGGTCAATCTCCCACACAGATTCTCTTGGTTTTTGTCTGATATCTATCATATCATTCATGTATTGATCCTTTGAGCTAGGCTTCTAGAATTCATTTATCAACAACTTCTTGATATCCATAATCATTTTGGTTGTTCCTGGTGGACTGTTTGCAACTAAGCTTATGTACCAATCCAATGCACAGTCTCTTAGTGTGATATCTAACTATGCAAGTTTTGTATCCTCATATTTGATCTTCTTTTCTTCCTAGATCTTTTCACGTATGAACAAGTGTTTCTCAGGGTCCTCTGATGCCTCTCCCTTGAATTCTGGTAACTTAATGGTGGGATCATGTCCTTCCATTACAAAATGTCTTGGACTACTACCTACACATGATGTAGATCCTTGATTAATGCTTCCTGAACTGGATCCCCCAGTTTTTGCTCCCTGTGTAGATGTACTTCCTACTGTGTTTCTTCCACTAAAATTCGGTGGTCTAAACGGTGGTGTTCTATCTAGTGTATTAGTCGCACATGGGTTTATGGGTTCCACATTGTTGGACAACTGAGAG
>ML778397.1:1228100-1243873 GCA_009831015.1 Picea engelmannii
GGAAAGAGAGAGAAAGAGAGGAAGGGTTAGGGAGGAGGAATAGTGGTGGAGAGAGAAACGGAAAGAGCAAGAGAGTTAGAGAGGGGAAGAGGGGAGAGAGAAATAGAGAGGGGGAGATAGAAAATTAGTGATAAATTGATAGAATAAGGGAGAGAGAGTGTGTAAATGGTGGGGGTGAGAGAGGAGGGGAAAGAGAGAGAAAGAGAGGAAGGGTTAGGGAGGAGGAATAGTGGTGGAGAGAGAAACGGAAAGAGCAAGAGAGTTAGAGAGGGGAAGAGGGGAGAGAGAAATAGAGAGGGGGAGATAGAAAATTAGTGATAAATTGATAGAGAGAGGGAGAGAGAGGAAAAGATAGAGGAAGGGATGTAGATAGGGGTAGAGTGAGAGAGGGGGAGAGAGAAGGTGAGTGAGAGTGTGAGAGAGAGATAGAGGTTTGGAGGGAGGGAAAGAGGGAGAGAGAAATAGAGAGTGAGGGGGAGAGAGGGGTAAATGTAGAATAGAAATAGAGAGGGGGAAGGAGAGAGAGATATAGATAGATAGAGAGAGAGAGGGGGGGAGGAAGGGAATGAGAGGGGGGAGATTAGGGGATAGAGAGAGAGATGGAAAAAAATAGAGAGTGTCAAAAGTGTAATTTTTAAACCTGTGAAGTAAAGCAATGCATATAGATTCTTAAGAAAAACATAATTTAATCAATGGCTTATACACAGAGTACACAGAGATTTTATACCGGAAACCCTCAACCGGGAAAACCTTTCTTATATTCATTATATCGAATTTCACCATTCACCATACAATATATATACAATGTTTTTGGGTATTCTGTAGATACGAAAACCATAATCCCTTAATCCAAGATTAATTTACAAAACCTATAAAAGTAGAGGGATCGTCAGACGCAATTGTCATATCTGACGCACCCACACACACACATGAAAAGAATATAACACATACCCAACATTCTCCCACTTGTTGTTTTCTTTGCATCTAGGGGTCCAGGGGGTTATATTGTCAACAATCCAGGGCAACAATGCCCATTGTTACTCTACACCAAGAGAAATTTTCTATGCTCACAGACTTTGTCAATGAATCTACAACATTCTTCAAAGTGTCAACCTTTTCCAGCAACACCTTATTTTCCTCGACCACGTCTCTCACGAAGTGATACTGAACATAAATATGCTTTGTATTTGAAATATAAGATGTGTTCTTTGCTAGGAAGATTGCACTATGACTGTCATAATCTAGTCTCACTACTTGTTGTACCAACCCAATACCCGAACACAATCTTTTTAACCATATTGCTTCCTTGCTTGCATGAGTGGCTACCATGTATTCAGCTTCTGTAGTTGAGAGTGCCACTACAACCTGTCTTTTGATCATCCAACTGATTTCTCCTCCAAATAGGTTAAACACATACCCACTTGTAGATCTTTTGCGATCTGGATCTCTAGCCCAATATGCATCAACAAAGACATGTATTTCCAACACTCTGTCCAATCCTAGTCTTCCTTGTTAGCACAATCCATAACTGGTAGTGCCGCGAAGATACATGAAGACCCTCTTTACTATTTTCCAATGCTCCTTCCCTGGTTTTGACATATACCTGCTCAAAACTCCCACTGCATGTGCAATGTACAGTCTAGTACAGACCATTGCATACATCAAACTACCAATTGCACTGGCATACAAAACATGGGACATGTCCTCTTCTTCTTCCCGTGTCTTGGGACACTGATCTGCAGATAAATTTACACCTATAGGAATAGGAAAATTGATCGGTTTACTTCCATGCATATTAAACCTCTGCAATATTGTCTCAACATATTTTCTCTGATTCAAACAAATTTTCATGTTTGTGCGATCTCTCTTAATCTCCATTCCTAGAATGAAGTTAGCAGCACCGAGATCCTCCATGTCAAATTTGGAGGATAGCTGGGATTTCACATCCTTGATAACATCCATGTTATTTACTACCTGTTAGCGTCATAAGTCACTCATGGATTGCTTGTAGGAGAAGAACCCAACGCCCATCAGTTTTATGTCACGATATTTTTAATGGGTGATCAAATGGGTAGAGACTCGGGAAGATATCGCTCTAACTTAGGAACTGAGTCTGGTATGTAAGGAACAAAGGAGTTCTTGATCTAACTTCAGTCAGTGGGTTGATTAAAAGATGAAAAGATGGAAGACTTGGTAAGAGGAGTGAGCAAACTACCTCAGGCAACAGGCCTTTCAGCAGTTTGTAGAAGAAAAACTCTGAATGCAAGATCCTCTTGGTTCAGAGTTTCGGGTAACTGAAGGGGTGACTCGAATGGATCCTCCAATTCCAAGTCATTTAGTGCTAAGGAAATCACAGAGATCGATTAGAAACGATGCAACTATTACAGTGATCCAACCTACATCATCCTATAACAGTTACAACTCGACTGGATCCTCCAATTCTGAGTTGTTCTAACACAGTGTAAACAAAGACATGAAAGAAACTGACATTCATAAGGAAATAAGTCTCAAGAGTCCATGCATAACCAGAATAACAATGCTTCAATAAATTTTTACAACCGGGAGCCTTGCTCAACCATTGATTCTTACAAAATACAAAAACTGAGTCTATATACTCAGAAAAACTTGCCCAACAGAGGCGTGCTTAGTCATCCAAGGCTTGATGTCCCTTTAGTCAAATTCAGATGGATATTCTTCGTCAGACGCCACCTTAACTGTGCATGGCTCCTGTAAGGGGAGTAGCTGAGCCATTAAGTGTTGAGTTAGTGTGTGCATACCTCTCTGGCTAGTCGAAGACTCAGCATGGCTTCTTTGGAAAAATTTGGTACATAGGGTCCTCTCGAGAAGACAGCTTGCCAGACCCTCCATACCTTACACTTAATGAATGAGGAGAGGTTTCAACCACCCCTTCTCATCTTCATTTACTCCAAGCGAAAACCAGGAATGAGGTCGAATCAGATGGCACCCAGAGATCGTGATGATCCTTTTGACGACTAGACTCGATGCTTTTGGCCCCTTTTACACTGCTCTTTTTATTTCCCAAGTGACCACAGGTTGTGACCCTGCATTTATTCTCAAAGGCGCTTTCAGCATTCGTGAATAGGAAGGATCTGATCCTTGCTTATCACAATCGCGATGAGCAAAATGCCGAGATGGCTTAATTGGGCACCACACGTCCTTTTCAGATCTGACGGTCTTGAACTCACTCGGCGATACTGTGGGCCCAGGTCCTAGACGCTCTTGGCACTTCACGCCTTGGGGATATGAAGGAGCTTCTCCTTGCACTTTGAAATCACGATGGGTGAAAAGGAGAGGAGCCTAATCGCGCACCAGGTGTTTTCTTTGGATGTACGATTGAGACTGCTTCGTGACACTGCGGGCCCGACTTTGGACGCTTTCAGCGCTTTGGGGTTCGGGGTTTTGAGAAGTAGAACGACATAGAACCCTCACCCTTCGAACTCTTGGCTGTCGAAAATCCGACGTGACTAGATCTCACGCCATGTGTCCTTTGGATGGACGGCTACTATCCATTCCTGCATGCAATACGGGTGCTATCCTTCGCGCTAATCTCAGTGCAACTTCGCTAACCGTGATTTCCCGCAAACTGCTGATCTTCTCTTATGGATGAATCTGGGCTGTCGACAATATAATTTCTCCCACTTACTTGCTTGGAAGCCTGAAATGAGATTTTTCGTGCTGCACTTGGGCGTTTCTCATGCAACTTGCAAACCTGAATACTCTTGTGCCGAGGATAGGTAATGATACTAACATTAGTCTCCATGGGGGATAGAGTGTCCCTGTGATTCTCTAAGGACTCATTTTGCAGCTCCAGTGCCTTGATGTTGGGCTATGGGGTCATTTATTTAAAACTTAAAGACGAAAAGAAAAACAATATTTACAACCGAGAAAGAGCCATGTGCGGCTCACAAGAAAAATCTTTTTAGGAAATGCCCATTCACGGGGCCATTGAAAACTTCCTGATCCTTCAAGTCCTGTACCCTGTAGGTGTTATTCAAGAATACTTTGGATACTTTGAAAGGCCCAATCCACAGGGCTTCGAATTTTCTGTGCTTGCCTTTATCTTGTTTAGGAGCATCCCATTTCAATACCAGGTCTCCTATCTGAAACTCTTCCTTCTTGGCCTTCTTATCAAAAACCTACTTGATCCTTTGCTGATGGTCCTGAATTCTACCTATTACCTGCTCCCTAGCCTGCTGGACTTCCACTAGTTGATGAATTCTTCTGATCATGTCATCAGGCTCCTCTTGATGATCCTGGAGGAATTTCCCTACAGGAATGGCTAAATGAGAAGGGAAAACAACCTCAGTTCCATAGACTAATTGGAAAGGAGAGATGCCTACAGATCTCTTCATGGTCACTCAATCGACCCATAGAGAAAATTTCAATCTTGAGTGCCAAGCCTTCTTATTTTCCTCCAACAATATTTTGATGATCCTTATCATGCTTTTGTTGGAGGACTCCGCTAAACCATTGCCCTGGAGATAGTATGGGGTGGAGTGAATCAATTTGATCCCAACTTTCTCACAGAACTTGGCTAATGGCTCAGCCCTAAAAGAGGTTGTGTTATCAGTGACAATCTTACTTGGGCAGTCGAATCTTGTGATGAGGTCTTCCAGGAATCCAATGATTACCTTGTGGGAAGCACCCCTGGTGGGGATAGCTTCAATCCACTTGGTAAAGAAATCTGTAGCAGTCAGGATCCATCTGTTCTTCCCACTGGATGCGGGGTGAATTTCTCCAATGAAATCTAGGCCCCATTGCTGGAAAGGTCCTGAAACAACCATAGGATTTAACGGCAAAGACTTGAGCTATTGTTTCCCTGCAAATCTCTGACATTTGATGCAGGCTCTGACCCTTCTGCAGACGTCAGTAAATACGGTGGGCCAATAGTATCCAGCCCTGAGGATTTTGTAGGCTGTGGTTTTCCAGAAATTATGCCCTCCACATAGGCTGTCATGAAATTCAACCATGATCCTGTCAGCCTCTTGCATATCTACACATTTCAAAAGCAAACCCAGGGGGTCTTTCCAATAAAGAACTTGATTGATAAGGCAATATCTAACTGCTTTGAGCTTCAGAGCTTTTGCCTTGTTTCTTTGCAGGCCGTCTGGAGGCCACAACTCTTGTAGAAAGTAGATGACATCCTTATACCAGGGACATTGAGCCAATGGGGGCTCCCTTTGAGGGTCTATTTCAGACATCCAACCCTATTGAATTCCTGAGCATTCATTGATGAAACTTACCCCCAAAGCTTGGAAATTGGCTTCAGCCAATAGCTTGGATAAACCTTGACCTTTGATCAATTTGGTAGGCTTTATTTCCAGGTCAAATTCCAGAATCTTGGCTATCCACTTACTCCTTCTCCCATCTATGTCAGGTTGAATAAGAATGTCTTTAACAGTGACTGAGGGGACATAGGCAATGATTTTTGACTACAGGACATAGATTCTAAATGCCTTGAGAGCCTTTACCGGGGCATAGGCCTGCTTCTCCATAGTGTCATACCTGACTTCAGCATCCCTCAATGCTCAGCTGAAATGGGCAATAGGTTTCTCTAGCCCAACCTTGTTTGTCTGTAATAAAACAACATCCACCGTGTCAGGTGAGGCAAAGGAGAAAATAAGGAAATATTTTGAGTAATCGGGACTGATAAGCACAAGGGCTTCAGTCAGGGATTTCTTTATTTTCTCAAAGGAATTTCGCAATTCAGAAGTCCACCTCACTTCATTTCCTTTCCTTAACATGGCTGTTATAAGTTTTACCTCCTCAGCAAAATTAGGAACAAACCTCCTTAGAAAATTAATCTTACCCAGGAAAGATTGGACCTCTTTCCTGGACCTCGGGATTGATAAGGATTGTATTGCCTCAACTCTACTAGGATTGATCCTGATTCCTTCCTCTTATACTATGTGGCCTAGTAACTTTCCCTCCTACATGGCGAACAAAGATTTCTTGGGATTCAATGAAATGCCAAAACTCCTGCATTTCAGGAAAACCTTTCTGAGATGATAACAGTGCTCTTTATCAGATTTTGAAAATATTGTTATGTCATCCAGATAGATTACCACAAACTTATCTTTTTCCCCAATAAAATCTATGTCCATGGCACGTTGAAACGTTGCCCCTGCATTCATTAATCCAAATGGCATCTTGGCATACATGAATGTGCCCCATGGAGTGGTAAATGTCATCTTTTCCCTGTCCTGAGGCAGAATAGAGATTTGGTTGTAGCTAGAGAATCCATCGATCATAGACATTTTGGATTCTCCTATTACCCTTTGCAATATATGTTCCATCTTTGGTAAGGGGTAGTTATCCTTCCATGAGCTCCTGTTCAGGTTTCTGAAGTCTACACAGAGTCTGATTTCTCCATTCTTTTTCCTTACTGGAACCAAGTTGGCCACCCACTCTGAGTATCTCAGTGGCAAGATGATCTGAGATTGAAGCAACTTCTTCACTTCCCTCTCCATGATAGGCAGCAGCATAGGATTGATCTGTCTCATCTTCTGCCTAAATGGTTTTTCTTCCCTTTTCAACGGGATTTTATGCTCGATGACATAAGTGTCATATGTTTTGAGATATTCATAGGTCTAGGCAAACACATCATCAAATTCCCTTAAAAGTCCAGCGTATTCGGACCTCTACTCCTTTGTCATACCTTTTGACAATTTGACATACTTGGGCTCACTCTCAGTGCCAATGTTACACTGAATAGTATCAGCGTCATCCTCCGAGATGTCCCCTTTTAATGACACATCATTTCTATCAAAAATACTTTCCAAAGGAACCAGTCCTTTTGGAATATGGTTGTTGGGGAGCTGCACAATGTTACGCTCTGCTATTTTACTCAGAAACTTACCCCAATCAAGATCTTCTTCAGAGATAGATTCTTGGTCGATATGCATCTCTGAAAATTCTTCGACAGTCTCCAAGAATTTCTTGATCTTGAGATCATCCTCGAATACCTTCCAATGTTTGACATTGTCAGGTATGGAGGGCCTGTATTTTACTTCCACATCATATCTAAATTTGGGCGGCAAGGGTACTTTGAAATTTCTTGCTGATGTAGCCAAGGAATCTTCCATTGTGTTCTTCTCTCTTGGGACAAAAGAAATGTTGAATGCTAAGAAGAAACTGTCAATTAAGTCCCATACCTCATTTCTGTAGCTTCTGAGTCAAGCATGCTTAGCCTAATAAGCATTTCTAATCTGATGGACCATCAACTCTGCATCTTCGAACACTGCTACTTCCTGAATTCCCATTTCTCTTGTGGCTCTTAATCCCAGGACAAGAGCTTCATACTCTGCCACATTGTTGGTAGCTTCAAATCCTAGTTTGTATGACAGAGATATGGTTTCCTGAGTAGGTGACACAAAAAACACCCCCGCTCCAGCGCCTTCCCTGGAAAAGGCTCCATCAAAGAACATTTTCCAGATGGGGGTGATGGAGGGAGGAAATTTATGGGAAGTGGTGGGTATATTTCTGAGTTTTAGAGGAGGCTCGGGAGCATTAGTGAGTTGTAGTACACTGGAACCTAAATCAATGTCCAGGGAAAAAATGGGATGGTTGGTAGGGTTGGCCTCATCATTGATTATATAGGCCAGTTGGGCTTCCCTGTATAGCCTCCTATTTTCTCCTCCAAACACTAGGATAGTAGCATATGTGAGGTCCATCTGTAAAGTTCCCCCCAGTCTTTTTATCCAAGATCTTGATAACAACATACCGAACTTGGGGGGGACATCAGCCATTACAATATCCATGACCACACTTTTCATGGGCAATTGAAACAAGGTCATGACCAGGTCTTTGATAACTCCTAGACATTGAACTTTTATGGAGTCAAATGAATAGAGGTCATGATAGGCTCGGGTGACTTCTAGCCCTAACTCTTCCATGACATTTTTGGGCATGAGGTTGTGAGAAGCCCCCGAATCCATCAAGCAGTTGTGTAGTACCTTGTCATGTATGTTCAAGGAAGTGTAGAAGGGAGGGGATGAGTCATTCCTGTCTTCTACCATAGGACCTAGAATAACTACAGTCTTTTCATCTTGCAAATTGATGGAGTCTATGGGAAGGCATGAGAACTCAGACTGTAAAAGCTCAGAGAAGCATCTCTTGAACCCTTCATGTTTGATCAATTCGGTCAGGGGCACAGGGATTCTGATATTTTGAATTTCATGCTCGAAATTAAAAGAAGATGTAAGCTTCGTGATTTCTTTTATTTCGGGAACATGACTCTGGACTATGGGAGAGAGGGGTTGGGTCTTCTTACCTCTGTGACTGTCTGCTACTTCATTAGCAGGTTTCTCTATTCTAGTGAACTGCTCAGGAGCATCAGGTGCTACTATCCTTTTCTTGGACCTCAGGTCATACCTGCCTTGGCTGCCACTAGCCTTGTTTTCCTTGCTCAGTTCATTTAGCTGACTGTCCATGAGAGACTCCTCGTATGTTGATTGAGTGAGATGGGGAAAAGGGGGAGTGTCTCTGAAGAAATGGATTTCAGGATCAATCTCATATGTTTCCCCTTCTTCTTCCTTGGCCATAAAATTGTTTTGGAAAGGGGCCTGAATTTTCTGGTCTTCTTTGTCTCTTCCCCTCTCTCTCTGCACAGTCAGGGAAGTAATATTGTTTGGCCTCCTGAAACCTCCTTTTTTTTTGGTGTTCTGAGGGCCCTTGTATGCTTGCCTCCCCTCCACCTTCATTCTCTCCATCTCTGCAAACAAAGACTTCACCATCTTGGTCAGTTCATCCACTTGAGGGTGGGGTACCGATGGGCCAGAAGTTGAGGCTTCCGATCTTGCCCTTCTTCTATTTGCGTCGGCCTTATTTCTCAGTCTATCCACTACTAATACATTATATTCCACCTCTATGGCCGCATCTTGCATTTGAGCTAAGGAGGTGGCTCTTCTTTCTCTCAATAAAAGACAGAAATCGGGACCAAACGCACTAGCATAAGAAATCTTGGCCGAGGCTTCTTAGGGTTTTATTTCGGCAGGAATTTTATTATACATCTTATTGAATCTTTTGGAGAAGTCAGAGACAGACTCTCCTTACACCTTCTTCAAATACCCAAACTCTGTCATCTAATACATGAAATCCTTCCTATCTCCCCACTGCCTTAGGAAAACACTATCCAAGGCTTCGATCCCAGCAATAGATCCAAGGGACAATCCTCTAAACCATTTCCTCACCTCACCATCCAGGCTATGGATGAAGACTCTCATCCAGACATCTTCATTTTCAATGTTCAGGTTGTCTGCATAACTGTAGAAAGAAGCCAGGTGCTCTTTCGCAGTTATGTCCCCTTCCCCAGTGAACTTGGGCATATACTTCAAGTAATCTTCAGCAGGGAGAGGATTCATAGGATGGGGTAGGATTAAGGGAGCATATATGGAAGCGACTATGGTGTCCATTCTATTTAGAGGGGAATTAGCGCCAGCCATAGGGATATTAGGTGAAGGAGAACTTGGAGGAGAAGGATTTCACGAAGGGGCTACTTGGAATGAGTCTTGAAGTAGAATTGGAAACAAAACGGGATTTAAGGAGAAGGCTAACGGGCTCAAGTCAACAAATGCTCCTCTTTGTGCAGGAGTGGTAACAATAACAAGAGGAGGAGTGGTAAAGATAGGAGTGGGGAAATCTTCTGCGGCCCTGGGTCTACGCCAAAGTAAAACTTTAGAGGAGAGGGGAGTGACAAGGGTTTCTCCATCCAATCCTAGACCAGGAGGGGAAAACTCGACAGGAACACTCCCGAAATTTAGGAAACAGGAAACCTCGAAAAGAGTTCTATTAAGGAACTGAGGAGGAGAAAATGGAGTTCCTACAAAAGGAGATGGCGGATTACCTGGTTCGACGGTGGAAGCTTCTTCTTCAGAGGCCTTTCCTTTCCTAAGAACCACCTCTGGATCAGTTTTAGGTGTAGCTAGAGGCAGTTGTGGATGGGACCACGTGTGTCTGCCTCTGAAAGCCACAATTAACATGGCAAGTTCTCCACAGTGGAGTCATCACAATGGAGTCGCCAGGTGCACAGTAGAAATATTCAAAGGCTCTGATACTTGATGCACCTTTAGAATCAGAGGTTCAATGTCGTTCAATCCTAGGGAAAATTTTCAACTTTGTCCCCAGCAACAGCGCCAGAAATGTTAGCGTCAGAAGTCACTCTTGGATTGCTTGCAGGAGCAGAGCCCAACGCCCATCAATTTTATGTCACGATAGTTTTAATGGGTGATCAAATGGGTAGAAACTCAGGAAGATATCACTCTAACTCGAGAACTGAGTCTGGTATGTAAGGAATAAAGGAGGTCTTGATCTAACTTCAGTCAGTGGGTTGATTAAAATATGAACAGATGGAAGACTTGGTAAGAGGAGTGAGAAAACTACCTTCAGGCAACAGGCCTTTCAGCAGTTTGTAGAAGAAAAAATTTGAATGCAAGATCCTCTTGGTTCAGAGTTTCGGGTAATTGAAGGGGTGACTTGACTGGATCCTCCAATTCCAAGTCATTCAGCGCTAAGGAAATCACAGAGACTGATTAGAAATGATGCAACTATTAAGGTGATCCAACCTACATCATCCTATAATAGTTACAACTCGAATGGATCCTCCAATTCCGAGTTGTTCTAACACAATGTAAACAAAGACGTGAAAGAAACTGACATTCATAAGGAAAGAAGTCTCAAGAGTCCATGCATAACTAGAATAGCAGTGCTTCATTAAAGTTTTACAACCAGGAGCCTTGCTCAACCATTGATTCTTACAAAATACAAAAACTGAGTCTATATACTCAGAAAAACTTGCCCAACAGAGGCGTGCTCAGTCATCCAAGGCTTGGTGTCCCTTCAGCCAAATTCGGATGGATATTCTTCGTCAGACGCCACCTTAATTGAGCATGTCTCCTGTAAGGGGAGTATCTGAGACATTAAGTGTTGAGTTAGCGTGTGCAGACCTCTCTGGCTAGTCGAAGATTCGTCATGGCTTCTTTGGAAAAATTTGGTACATAGGGCCCTCTCAAGAAGACATCTTGCCAGACCCTCCATACCTTACACTTAATGAATGAGGAGAGGTTTCAACCACCCCTTCTCACCTTCATTTACTCCAAGCGAAAACCAGGAATGAGGTCGAATCAGACGGCACCCGGAGATCACGATGATCCTTTCGACGACTAGAATCGATGCTTTTGGCTCCTTTTCACTGCTCTTTTTATTTCCCAAGTGACCACGGGCTGTGACCCTGCATTTATTCTCAAAGGCGCTTTCGACATTCGTGAATAGGAAGGATCTAATCCTTTCTTATAACAATAGCGATGAGCGAAACGTCGAGATGTCTTAATTGGGTGCCACGCATCCTTTTTAGATATGACGGTCCTGAACTCACTCGGCGACACTATGGGCCCAGGTCCTAGACGCTCTTGGCACTTCGCGCCTCGGGGATATGAAGGAGTTGCTCCTTGCGCTTCGAAATCACGATGGGAGAAAAGGCAAGGAGCCTAATTGCGCACCAGGTGTCCCCTTTGGATGGATGGTTGAGACTTCTCCGTGACACTGTGGGCCTGACTTTGGGCGCTTTCGGTGCTTCAGGGTTTAGGGTTTCGAGATGTAGAACGTCATAGAACCCTCACCCTTCGAACTCCCAACTACCAAAAATCCGTCGTGACTAGATCTCACGCCACGTGTCCTTTCGATGGACGGTTGTTATCCATTCCTGCATGCAATACGGGTGCTATCCTTCACGCTAATCTCAGCGCAACTTCACCGCGATTTCCCGCTGACCGTCGATATGCTCTTATGGATGAATTTGGGTTGTCGACAATATAATTTCGCCCACTTACTTGCTTGGAAGCCTGAAATGAGATTTTATGTGCTGTGCTTGGGCGTTTCTTGTGCAACTTGCAAACCTGAATACTCTTGTGCCCAGGATAGGTAATGTTACTAACACTACCAACAACATGTCATCAACACACAACACTACATAAATGAAGTGATTACCAACCTTCTTGGAAAATACAAAGTGATTAGTCCTGCTTCTTACAAATCCCAATCCAAGGATGTATGTGTCAAAATTTTGGTACAACATCCTAGGTGATTGCTTCAAACCATATATTGACTTATTTAGCTTACAAACCAACTCTTTCTTTCCCTTCACTACAAAGCCTTCTGGCTTCTTCATGTAGATTTCTTCTTCCAGATCCCCGTGTAGGAACGTGTTCTTCACATCCATCTATTCCACTTCAACATCAAAAGAAGTAACAATAGATAATAGAAATCTAGTAGAAGTTAACTTGGAAACAAAAGAAAAAATCTCACCAAAGTCAATTCCCTCTACCTGGGAGTAACCTTTTTCTACTAACCGAGCTTTGTATTTCTCCACTTTACCTTGTGCATTAAACTTCTTCTTAAACAACCATTTGCTACCAATAGATTTTTCTCCAGCTGGCAACTCAACTATATGCCTCATTCTTATCCAAGGCATCCATTTCTTCAACCATGGCCTTCTTCCAGAGTTTACTATCTTCTGAATTCATTGCTTCCCTGACAGTTCTGGGATCATCATCTGTAATAGATAAAGAAAAACTAGAATGAAAATCAGTTGGACTATACCTTTTTGGTTTCCTTTTATCTCTCACTGATCTCCTTAATACTGGGGTATGAGGTTCTTCTTCTTCTTCTTCTTCTGCTTCCTCTTCTTCAGATGATTCATATTTTGCATCATACAACTCAAGCTCTATTTTCTCAGGTTCGTCTTGCGTTGGTAGGAATTCTTGTTGGGACACATCTTTTGCCTCTCTGAAAACAACATCTCGACTGTAAACAGTCTTCTTGGTTTGGGTTCCAAAGATTATAACCTTTCACACTATCTTTATAACTAATAAAGATACACTTTTCAACCATTTATTCAACTTACTCCTATTTTCCTTTGGAACATGTACATAAGCATCACAACCAAACAATCTAAGATGTTGAAGAGAGGATTTATTTCCAGACCATACCTCGTGTGGAGTTTTATTATCCAATGTTGATGAAGGTGATCGATTGACTAGGTAACATGTTGTACCCACTGCCTCTACCCATAATTATTGTCCTAACCCAGCACCGCTGAGCATGCTACTTGCTTTTTACATCAGTGTCCTATTCATCCTTTTTGCAAATCCATTTTGCTGAGGAGTGTATGGAGTATTCTTCTACCTTGCTATACCACACTTCTTACAGAATTCTTCGAATTCATTTCCACAGAATTCTCCACCATTATTTGTTCTCAATACCTTTATTTTCTTCTCTATTTGATTTTATACCAGAGCTTTAAACTCTTTAAATTTATCAAATACCTCAGATTTCTTTCTAAGAAAAATAAATCCATGTGTTTCTTGAAAAATCAGCTATGAATGAAACATAATACACATATTTACCTAGGGATGGAATAGGAACAAGTCCAAACACATCATTGTGTATCAACTCTAAGATCACCTTTGTTCTTGTAGCACCAGATGGGAATATTACTCGATTCTATTTACCATATATGCAATGTTGACATAAATCAAAATCCAGAGTGCAATTAGACATACCTTTACCGTGTAGTGTTCAAAGGCCCTTTTCTCCAATATGTCCCAGTCTTTGATGCCAAAGGATGGTCTTCTTTCCAGGGAAAATATTGGTCTTGTCTTCTTTATTTCTCTGTTCAGGGACAACATAACTATTACACCCATTAGTATAAGTTATTCCCAGCAAATTGTACAGAGTTCCACACCAAACTCCCCTCATCAACAGCATTGCTCCTCGTACCATCTTGCAAGTGTTCCTTCCAAATAAAGTATCCACTCCTACATCATCCATCTTGCTTAAAGATATTATGCTCCTGGATAGTTTTGGAATGTGCAGAACCCCAGGGAGAGTTCTAATCCTTCCATATTTTAGCAGCAACTTAACCCTTCCACGTCCCAAGATTTTTGTGGTCGAGTGATCTCCTAGGAATACATCACCACCATCGTACTTTTCATATTCATAGAACCACTCCCTATGAGGGGTCATATGGTATGACGCACCTGAGTCGATCAACCATACATCACGGTATGCATGTGTACTTGTAGATGCTAGGTAAACATCACCTCCTTCTTCAGTGGAGGTTTTCACCTCTGTGGAAGAGGTACTATCAGATCCCTTTAGTTTATCAACCTTCTTAGATTTGCAATCTTTCTTATAATGCCTTGTTTTACCACACTTCCAACATTTCCTCAAAGATTTTCCTGGAGACTTAGATATACCTGTAGATTTAGATCTCCCCCTCGAAGGTTTACCAGGATTCTTGTCTTGGGTATGACCTCTTACAAATAAATCATATGTGCTATGACTATCCATGATTTTCCACCTCATCTCTTCAGATAACAAGGATGAAACTACATCCTTATATTTCAATGTAGATTGAGTGGTACTACCAATTTATACAACCAGATTATCCCAAGAGTCTGGCAAAGAACATAACAAGGTAATACACTTATCCTCTTCTGCAATCGTAATAGTAACAGAGATGAGTTGACTTTCCAAAGTATTAAAGGCATTTAGATGTTCTGTCATAGAATCTCCATCTTCCATCCTAAGATGATACAACTTCTTTCGAAGAAACAACTTGTTTACCAGGGACTTTGATTGATACAAATTCCCCAACTTATCCCATAGCTCCTTGGCTATAGATTCTCTCGAGACATTAAACAAAACCAAATCTGCCAGGCAGAGTCGAATAGTACTCCTTTCTCTTCTATCCAACTTCTGCCAATCTTCCTTCAACATACCAGTAGCTGGTGTACTAGTAGGTTGTGTACCAGTAGCCTGTGTGCTAGTAGACGGTGTACTAGTAGGCTGTGTTCTAGGTTCCACAACAATCCATTGTTCTTTGTCTACAATAAGGTCCTCCATCTTGAGCTTCCATAGCTCAAAGTTTTTACCGTTGAACTTCTCTATCTCGATTCTATATGAGCTTGTCATTACTCTTTCTATACTTGAATCTCCACTGCAAAATCTCCCACTAAACCCAGGTTTATCATAGACCCAAGATAAACTTGATCTATCAAGACCAAGTCAAACCCTCAAAAACAAAGGTGTCCCTCTAAAGCCAAAAATGAGCTCTGATACCACATTTAAGTTTTAAACCTATGAAGTAAAGCAATGCATATAGATTCTTAAGAAAAACAAAATTTAATCAATGGCTCATACACAAAGCACGCAGAGATTTTATACCAGAAACCCTCAATGGGAAAACCTTTCTTATATTCATTATATCAAATTTCACCATTCAACATACAATATATATACAATGTTTTTAGGTATTTCGTAGATACCAAAACCCTAATCCCTTAATCTAGGATTAATTTACAAAACCACTAAAAATAGCAAAAACCACCCACAAAAAAAAATTCGAGGCATTGCGCGTAACGAGGAGGGCAAATACCTGCCCCCCCTGGGACCCCCCTACGAAAGCGCTTGATGCACATGACACAAATAACACTACTAGAGGAATCTTTAGACGTAGTTGTCATATCTGACGCGCCCACACACACACATGAAAAGAATATAACACATCCCAACAAAAAGGGGGTAGAGAGAAAGAGAGAGAGAAGTAGCGAAGGAGAGAGAGGGGGGAAGAAAGTGAGAGAGAGAGATGGGAGGAGACAAGGAGTTAAAAGTAAATGGGTAGAGAGAGGTAAATAAAGGGGGAGGAGAGAGGGGAAGGGAGAGAGAGGTAGGGGAAGGGAGAGAGGGGGAGGGAT
>ML778397.1:1243973-1254241 GCA_009831015.1 Picea engelmannii
AAAAATACACCTCACTAGAACAATGGGTTCTCTACAATTATAAAAAAAATTGGAAGGAAATTCCATCTTTAAAGTACTCAACAACTACACAAACATAGACATATACCTTATATTTTGCTGGAAAAATAACATACCATTGTTAGAAAAAACACATTTTACATAGTTATTCATAATTTCTTTGAATAAAAGTTGTTATATTCAGAAAATTAATTCAATTTCCTACCTTTTATCTTTTTACACCATACTCAAATTCATTTTAAAAGTACATTGAATAATCCATCCAAGTTAAGAGATTGTTGTTTTTCCATGTTTACATTGCCACTAATGCATCATGAGATACCATCATTAGCTTGCACATGCCCTTAAATTGATCTTAATTATGAAACTTTTAATAATTTATAAGTTTGCAAATTTCTATATCATAATTTCCTTTTATCCCTCCCAATCCTTAATAAATTAGGAGTTAATTTTTATAATCCCTTCATAAGGGATTACTAATATGTTTATATACACATTAACTTAAATTCATCTTAATTTTGAATATTTTAATAATTTAGAAGTTTATAAAATTCTATATAAAAATATCCTTTTATCCCTCCCAATCTTTAATATATTAGGAGTTAATATCTCTTGTAGCTATTACTAATATGTATATATACACATTAACTTAAATTCATCTTAATTTTGAAAATTTTAACAATTTATAAGTTTATAAAATTCTTTATCATAATTTCCTTTTATTCCACCCAATCCTTAATAAATTAGGAGTTAATTGCTATTGTATCTATTACTAATATGTTTATATACACATTAACTTAAATTCATCTTAATTCTAAATATTTTAATAATTTAAAAGTTTATAAAATTCTATATCATAATTTATTTTTGTCCCTCTGAATCCTTGATAAATTTGGAGTTAAGATGGATTTATACTAATTATTATTTTACAACCAACTAAGAACCAATTAAAAGTGAGTAAGCCCAAAAGAATTGAAACCATTGTAATGTCTAATAAACAAATTAACATTAACCCATCCATATATTAATGTGAATAATCCCAAAAGAGTTGAAACCATTGTAATCTCTAATAAAAAAAAATTGGCATGAACCCATCCATATATTAATGTGAACCGAGGAGAAAACCATGCAAAGTTTCTAAATTCAATAGTATGAAAACATATGTTTGATGAAGGAAAATGTGTGTGTGTGTGTGTGTGTGTGGTTAACCTACCTACATTAACCTCAAGGCTCATAATGATTTTTGGAATTTTTTCCAAATGTCAAAAATATCTTAGGAAAGTTAAATTGCTCATTTTGAAAGATACGAATTTAAAGTTTACAAAATTTTGATTGTCAAATTTCAACACTGCTTATATCCCTAAACCATTTAAATATGAGTGCATAAAGCACATGTGATCTGTAAACTATGATGGATATTCCATTGGAACAATTTGTCACAACAAATATTTCAATATTTCAAAATATTTTAGTATGCAATTTATTTCCTTAGATCCCATATTTATTACTAGTATATAATGCTCAAATTTATGAAAATAACTAAAATAAAATGAAAAAATGAAAAAAATAAGAAAATGAACACACCATCCACACAAATGAATGCAAGATGTACACTGGAAAACTAAATATGGGAGAAAACTCAACTAGAAGGTGAGGCCTATGTTCTGATCTCTTTTCTTTAGTTAAGAAATGCACATACAAAGAAAATGACACTAACTATGGAGTTTCCTTTGACACTGTGGCCTAAATGGTTTCTACAAAATCTTCCTCCTCCTTTGTTATGATCTCAAATACTACTCCTAAATGTTATGCTCAAGTATATAACAAGTACAATGCTAAAATAATGGAACCCCCTTTCTTCCTAGCAGCCCACAAAGCCTGATAGTCATAATTTAGTAAAGCAAATTTATTAAAGCGAATTTGGACAATTCAAGAAAAGTTATTGGTGAGGACTTAGCACTAGAATATTAGGATGACTTGGAAGAAGATATAATTTTGTAGAAGAATTCCAAAACTACTAAATAGTGGTAGCATCTTTGGAATATTGAGTTGAAAGGACAACCTCCAAGTAAGGAAAAATGGTACTCCAGGAGAAGATAGAGGAAAAGTTTCCTCACCTCATTCAACAAAATATTTTGGGGACCAAAATCCTCCATAAATAAGGAGGTATAATATAGAATGTATCATCATATAATTTTTCATCTATATTAGTACTTTCTGGGTGGAAAATTGGTGGAATTGGCTTGCAAGGCCCATTTTAGTGGTAGGTCCTAGTTTGGAGATTTGGGGTTTGGAACCTTCCAGAGCCATTTTTAGGAATCAAATGAAATTTTAGGGGGGTAAGAACTATGAACACATGTTTTCAATCCCTTGATGTTATTATACACACTGGTACCTTTCCAATGGTGAAAAAATCACCTCAATTAGAGTTCAAATGCAGAAGTTATGCCTCTCACAAGTTGATTTAACTTATTGAACACCATGGTACAAGTGGATGTCATGCCATCCCCTATTGTTGACACATGTGGGACTATCCACATGTGGAATTTCAAGAAGATTCTATAAGTTTCAAAACCTTATCACTAATCAAGAGTTGATGATGCAAAAACCCTAACCCAAGATGACTATCATGTTATGCTAAATACTCAGTTGCTAGGACGAGAAATGGTTCCATTCTTTAGCGTTGTACTTATTCCATAATCGATCAGAGCATCAAGGAGTGGTATTTTTAGAGCATAACAAAGGAGGTAGGATATATTTTAGCATCCATTCATGCCATAATGTCAAATTAAACGCCATAGTGAGTGTCCCTTTCTTTTCATAACTAAAGAAAAGAGAGTAGAGCATAGGCCTTGTTGGGGTACATGCTCAATAGTTACATACTTAGTGACATACTCATTTTTTCCATTTTTCCTACTATTTAGGAGGACTGTTATTTATAGAATGTCTATTTATAGTAGGTGTATTTTTCGCTGGTGGATTCCTATATGTAATACCATGGTTTTGCAAAAACATGGGCTCATAAACCACCATTACAAAAATTCTTATTTTTTAGCTACCGTTAATCAAATTCCTATTTTTAGGAGATAATTACTATTTCCTTAATTTTAGGAGATATTTCATATTTTGTGGCTATAGAGTTCACTTTAGTAAGAATATTATCCTCCTAGGGAAGTGTTCATTAATCATATAATACTTGAAGTTAACTCACTTCACTTGTTTAGTGACTTTCCATAATTAGCAAATTCTCACTCAGTTAGGACTTTAGTTCCATTCTTGGACTATAGTATTATTCTAGTAAAACAATTTCTATTATGAAATACATGTTGACTTCATGTAGAGTTCTCACTAATTTAGCACCTATATTTTTTACCTTTTCTTATTATTAGCAACTTTTGAATTTAGTTAATTATTGATATTGGGAGAAGTTACATTTTTACTCGTGCATGCACACAGAAATCCCAACCTAGTGTTTATTACTCATGTGGAGAGTCCTATATATTGTACTCATTATAAAGGATTAGTACATTGTGATTAGATTTGGTTTCTTATCCTCTTATGTGTTAATATTGATTCTATTTTTCTCTCTCCTCTCTCTCTTTTGCAATTAACTAGTGTAGTATTTCCTTCTCATAATTAGGTCTTGGATTGTGATTTAATCCTACATGGTATCAGATCCATTATTGTGAGGGAGTATTCACTTTTATTATGCGTTTATAAATCATATTGGAAAACCCATAGAGAACTATGGATCAACCATCTTCTTTAGTGATCTTGACACCCTTCAACTACTTTTAGTGGAATCCCAAGATAGAGCTTCTACTTCGAAGAAAGGGTTTGCATAGGGTCACCATGGGGAATGAGTTTGAGCCTACTTCAACCATAGAGAAATAAAATAATTCAATAGAATGGATGAATCATGTGGGATAGTGGGCTTGAGCATCTCTCTGGATCTCCTCTTTCATGTCGGTACTTGCAAGACTCCTAACAATGTTTGGACAAAGTTGAAGGACTTACTAGGAAAGCAAGACAATATAAGAGGTCATCAATTGGAGAATGATATGCATGCATTGAATCCAAGAGATTTAAAGACCCTACAGGACTACTTTTATAAGTTTAAAATGTTTTTTTCTCATGTTAATACTTGTGGAATTGATAAGAAAGATCAGTAGTTAATCTTTTCAATTCTAACCAAACTAGGACTAGAGTATTCTATCTACACTTATTCTTTTCATACTATCAAGTTAGCTATGGGGTATACATTTAATATGCCATCCTTAAACGATTTCATGGAGTCACTTATCCATGAGAAAACCAATCTCATCCAAAAAGGGGCACTTAAGAGTTCCAAGCCCCATGCGCTTACAACTAAAAGAAGTTCAAAGAAGAATAAACAGAAGAAAAATGGTAAGAAGGACCAAGAGAACAAGAAGGAAGGTAAGACAAATTCCATAGATGAGATTTCAAGTTCCAAGGAATCAAAAGGTAAGAAGGAGAAGAAAAAGTGCTCCTATTATAACAGGGGGTTCCATCCTAAGAGTTCTTGCATGAAAAAGACCATAGATCTCATGGCACAAACACTTGAGCAACATCACCTTGAGGACTGTATTCCGGAAAATGAAAGGAAAAAGGCATCCTCAGAAAGAGGTAATGGTCATGCATTACTAGCTATTTCATTTTCTCCTAGTGCTTGGGTGCTTGATCCGGGGTCTACCCATCACATGGCCTCATTGAATAAACTTATTTTCATACTTGGAGACTTGTTCTGGACCACCAATCTTCATGTGAGATGATTCTCCTACAGAGGTATGTGATAGGGGTAGAGTTGATCTAGACCATGGATTCTTTTAGGATGTACATCATGTTCCGAAGATTTCAGTGAATCTTCTCTCCATCTATAAAATCACTCTTTTAGGTTCAACAAAGAAGGTGGAGTTCACTCCGAACTCAGTTATTATTTCTGACTTGTCATATGGTTCAAAAATTGTTGTTGGTGAGGTTAATAACCATTCCGGGTTGCACACATTCTCTCACTTCACTCATAAATATGATTATGTATCTCTTCTAACACATGCTAATGAAGAGTCTAAGTTGTGGCATGAGAGGTTTGAGCATCTGAATTTTAAATATTTAGATCATATTAGTAAGGGTGGAATGGTAAATGGATTACCCCACATTCAGTACACAGATGTAGTTTGCCAAGGCTGCATACTAGGAAAACATCCCGAGGAGAAATTCAACATAGGTAAAGCATGGAGGGCATCATCACTTCTAGAGTTGGTTCACAATGACATTACAGGTCCTTTCCCACACCCATCAATCAATAAAGCTAAGTATATTCTTACTTTCATTGATTATTTTTTGAGATATAAATGGGTATACTTTCTCAAATTAAAATCTGAGGTCTTTGAGTGTCTTAAATATTTCAAGCATCTAGTTGAGAACCAAACAGGGATGAGGATTAAGAAGCCTCGTACAAAAAATGGAGGAGAATATGTGAATAAGGATGTTGATCATATTTATTTAGAATTAGGTATAGAGTTGTAACACACATTTCCATATACTCCATAGCATAATGGGGTAGTGGAGAGAAAGAATGGGACATTGAAAGATATGGCCAACTATATGTTGCAGGCTAGAGCACTAGCTACAAAGTTATGGGTTGAAGCTATCAACTATTTATACTACATTCAGAATATATTTCCTCATAAATCAATCAAAGGAGTCACTCCATATGAGGCTTGGAGCAGGAAGAAACTGGAATTCATTCACTTCAAAAAAAATTATTCCCCTGCATGGGCTAGGATCCCTTCCGATAGGAGGAAAGCTATGGAAGCTCAGAGTAAGGAGTGTACTTTTGTTGGATATATAGACAAAGTGAAGGGATACATTTTATTAGATAATACTTCACATACACTATTCATTCAAAGGAGTCTTAAGTTTTAAGAGGGTCCTTCATAGGTACTTCCGGAGTAGTCCACACCTCCATCTCCACGACCACTAGTTATGGAACTTCGTGAGACTTCTTCTAATCATATTTTTTATCGGATCTCTGAATATGATATATCTAATATTTTTTATCAGAAACAATTATTTTCATGTCCAAATAATCAACCACGATGGTAACAATAGACTCTTTAGGCAACAAGTGATCTAGTGGGTGATTTTGTCAATCCATGGAGAACCAGATCTTAGTTTGTGGAGCCTCCGCAAGATTTTAATACCATGCAGCCATTGCCACCTATTTTTTGTTATATGGTAATTGGATAATATCCTCAATATTATGCATATGATAAAGGAAACCCCCATTGGGAGGAAGCTATGAAAGAGGAGTACAATTCTTTGATAGAGAACAACACATGGGAGTTGGTTCATCTACCTTCAAACAGGAAGCTGGATAGATGTATGTGTATTTTCAATAAAAATAGGGATTATTATGGATACATTACAAAGTATAAGGCTCATATAGTATCTAAAGGTTTCTCACATGTACAAGGCATTGACTATGAGGAGACTTTTGCACCGGTTGCCAAGATTGATTCCATTCGGTTAGCTCTAGCTATTGCAGCAACTAGAAAGTGGGAGGTACACCATATGGATGTGAAGAATTAATTATTACATGGATATATTAATGAGGATATATATATGGAGCATCCAGAGGGATATTTTCAGGATCCATCATTAGTTTTCAGTTTGAGGAAGTCATTGTACGGACTTAAGCAAGCACCTCGAGCATGGTAACTTAAAATGGACTCTTATCTTCTCTCTAGAGGTTTTATTAGATGTAGATCAGATCCTAATGTGTATATGATGAGGAAAATAGATTTGATTATATTGATAGTTCTATATGTATATGATTTACTCATCATAGGGAGCTCAACCTCCTCCATTGCTACAGTGAAGACCGCTTTGCATGACAGGTTTTCTATGACAGATATGAGACTGTTACATTACTTTCTTGGTCTTGAAATCTGACAGAATGATTCAGGAATCAATATGTCCCATTCCAATTATAATAGAGATCTAATTAATAAGTTTCATATGACATATTTCAAGCATGCTCCAACACCCTTTCAATCAGGGGTTAGACTAGAGGATGTTCATGCATCACCTTTGGTTGATTGTACTAGATATCGATAGTTGGCAGGGAGTCTTCTCTACCTTACACACTCTATACTAGAAATATCTTATGAAGTTGGAAACATTTATAGGTACATGCAAGAGCCTCATGAGCTTTACTAAAAGGAAGCAAAGAGGATTCTCAAATATGTCAAGGGGACTACTAGTTTTGGTATACACTATGCAGCAGGATCTTCCTTAGATCTTGTTGGTTACACAAACTCGGATTGGGCAGACGGTAGCACTGATCGCAAGTCCACTTTAGGATATAATCTACCTTGGATAGGGACCTATCTATTGGTCAAGTAAGAATCAATCAACAATTTCTTTATCATCAGCAGAGACAAAGTACAGGGGTGTAGTGAATGTCACTGCTCAGGCTATTTGGTTGCAACATTTTCTTATAGAGTTGCGAGTTCATTTTCATCATCCGATAGTTATATGGTGTAATAATTAGCGTACTCTCAATATTTGTAGAGACCCAGTTCAAAGGTAGTGGAGCAAGCACGTCGAGGTTCATATTCACTTTATTCGAGGACATATTTAAGATGGAGTCATTGATATGTTGGTATTTCCATCTTCAGAGTAGGTGGAAAACATACTCACAAAGCCTTTTATTGAAACAAAGTTTGTCTCATTGAGGGACATTCTAGGAGTGAGGGATACATGAGCTTAGTAGCTGGACATGTAAGCATTATTTTCTTGTTAGAATAATATTTTGAGGGGGAATTTTTCTTCCCACTAGGTTTTCCCTCTTTACCTCACTTTTGTTCAGTTGTTATGCATCTATACTTGTACATGAGTACCTAACATGGCTTCATATTTCCGAGATTCATCATTGTACGCACCCCGGTTGTGTTTCAGGAAGGTGTTGGGGTACACATTCAACTACATACTTAGTGACATACTCATTTTTTCCATTTTTCCTATTATTTAGGAGGGTTGTTATTTATAGCATGTCTATTTATAGTAGGTCTATTTTTAGCCAATGGATTCCTATATGTAATACCATGGGTTTCCAAAAACATGGGCTCATAAACCACCATTAGGAAAATTCCTATATTTTAGCTACCATTAAGAAAATTCCTATTGTTTAGGAGATATTTCCTATTTCATGGCTATAGAGCGCACTTTAGTAAAAATATTAGCCTCCTAGGGAAGTGAACATTATCCATATAATACTTGGAGTTAACTCACTTCACTCATTTAGTGACTTTCCATAATTAGCAATGATCAGGGGATCAAATTTTGCTCAATTTTCAAAGTGCTCGGAATGCGACAAAAATAGTGCCATTGCGTTCGTCTCGTCTTCCTGATTCTGGCGGTATATTTACTTTCTCAAACGGAGTCCGTATGGAGAAGATATCGCGATCTATCCGCCAAGCCAAATAGGCAAAATTTTTGGGATGCTGACTGTACCTGTCCGTACAGTCCGTACGGTGACGTGGCAAGGCCGTACCATCCGTACAGTGACGTGGTAGGTGGGTGATGTGGCACGTTTTCTTTGGTTGATGTTGGCGAATTGGATGTTGACACGTGTCTGTTTTGGGCGAATAATATGAGGACACGTGGCCCAACCCGAGGGCGCCACGTGTCGCTCATTCTTTGGTCACTATGTTTATATGTAAAATTTTATTGGGAGTCCGTGGGGTTCGACCCCTGGACCTCCCCTCTTTGTAAAGACTTTATATCACTCCGCTAGCCAACATACCGCCACTTGTCCCTTGTTAGGAAGGTGGGCCACATTATATTTAAAGTTGATATTTGTTTGAAAGGAAAGGGGGGTCGGGCCGGGGCTAAGCCCTGACCCGTGGACGCATTATAACGCATATGACCCGAACATATACGTATTGGCCCGGTTGTTTGGCGCGCATTTACATTGTATTATATTGCAATGTATTGCAAATACATTGCATTTTATATATGGTATAACCGTGTGTTAAAACATGCGCGTGGGATTTGAACCATACCCAAAGTTTAAATGTGCGTGTGGTTTGACCGGTGGTTTAACCATGTGGGAGTTATACCGTTGGCACGGTTCAAACGAACTAACCACCTTTTTCGCCCAACCGTTGGTTCTATGCGCCATGTGCCCAAGTGTCGAGGCGGTTAGGGGTTGGCGCGCCCTTAACCGTCCTACGGTTTGTACCGGTGCGCGGTTGCGTACGGGACTAAGTTTTTACGCTTAAATAAGCGTGTTAGCAAGATTTGCTGAGCAAGGGTGCGATTTGTAGAACCAGAGACAACAAAGTTGAAGAGGGAGACTTCAAGGAGGCTAACTTCTTCATTTTTCGACCGATTGAGGTGCCGAAAGAGCCCAGACAGGGGTTTTGGGAACCCAGACAGGGGTTTCCGGTTTGTCATTTTGAACATTGTAAGGCATGTTTTTTAGCACTTTGAGCAATTTAATAATAATGATCCATTGGAAGCTGGACCAGGAGATGTAGCCCGGAGAGGGGTGAACTCCTTTATCAAGTTGTTGTGTTTATGTGTTGATGTTCAATGTTTATGCTGCTGTCTATGTGTATTTTGCATAAGTAATCCTTAGTTTATGTGTTGCAAATTGATCTTGTTGCTTTAAACACATAACATTTCACTTGCAATAATTATTCAAGTTTTTCAAGTCTTCTTCATTTTTAGATCAAGTTGGTATCAGAGCACTGGTTTTGAAGAATTGATTGTTTGCAAGTTTTGTTTCTGATGCTCACAAGGTTGAAACTCACACGAGGAGAAGGTCAACTTGTGGAGCCAATTTCTTATCCGACGAGGAGGAAGCAGTTTCGTTCACTGCAAGTTGCAGAGAGACATTCACCAAGCATGGCACATGCAGAAAATCATGAACGTGTTCCGAATGAAGAAGAATACTTCAGGCAGACTATCATACAGATGAGAGATATGATGAAATTCATAATGGAACGGACCATGATGTCGCAGGGTGAAGGCTCTAACCCTTCAATGCATAAGGGAGGTGGTGGTGACAAGACTCCGGGCAGAGATGGAGGGAATGGTGCTTCTCCACCACCCTCTCCTCCTCCATCATCTTCTTCTTCTTCTTCTTCAAGTTCGAAACATCTTCCCAATGGGCATGGTAAAACTCCTTCGCAAATTCCTTCATTAAAGCTTGATATAAA